>VZTH01013166.1:1819-26272 GCA_013397815.1 Aleadryas rufinucha | reverse complement strand
AAAAAAAAAAAAAAAAAAAAAAAAAAAAGGCTAGCATTTCCAGAAATACCATGGCTTTTTTCTGAATTCACGCATCAGTTCTAAATTCATTATAATACAAAGCTGCTTATAGTGCCAACACATTTTTGCACTTCATTCAATCAAATTTTACTGTGAGTTTAGATCAACCATGTCATCTCATATTCCACAGAAATATGAGTCTTTTAGGAGTGAAGAGAGGAGAGGAGAGGAGAGGAGAGGAGAAGAAAAGTGTGGAAGTGAAGGAGGAAGGAAGAGAGGGAAGAATGAAAAGGGAAAGCAAAACTTGAACATGTTTTGTCTGTCCAAGTCAAGTGACCACCTTACTTCTTCAGGTTCCCTTGCAATCACATTTATTGTTTCCTTACCTGTTTGCCATTGTTATGAAAAGTCACTCATAGTCTAAGTAGTTTTTTTTGAAGTCTAACATGAGCAAAATATTAGCTTGTCTGAAGTGGTTGCTGAGCTTGTTGAGCCTGTGGCTCAGGAATGCTGATATCAGAGGAAGTTCTGGGAGCAGAGAACATCCATGAGGGCATCCACTGCAGCCTTTTTTCAATTCTATGGGAGCTATTCCTGCTGTTTCTCACATCACATTCATTTCTACCCAAAACTGATGTGGTTCTAAAGCCACCCCTGCTGAATCACCCTCCAAAGCAGAACAGACACAGAGTAGTCCCTGGTCTCTGATATTCCATTAGACCTTGTCTATTACATGTGAAAGGGTTTTCCAGCAAACCTACACTAATATAACGCCAACAGAACCACCTCAGTGGAACTGTTTTGATGAACAGAATAATAAACCAGCAGAAAGACTTTTTTTCCTTGATATTTTTCTGTCTACCTCAGGCAATTGTTTTCATGCTTCTGACAGACACAGCAAGGATGGGAAAACTTTCTGCATAGACAAGAAATCCTGAGGGGTGTGGAACAGAATATTCACTGCTGGTTGTGGTTGCTGCTCAGTTGTCTCTCTGGGCTGGCTTATTGCATGAGGGAGTTTGCTTTTAAAACTGAAGATTACTGGAGATTTTGGGTTGATGCCATTATACTTTTTAATTTTCCCATCTTAATTTTGCTTATTTAAAGAGAGTGCTGGGGTCTAGCATTTACTGGTATGATAGGAAATAAAAACCAGGCCAAAAATAAGAGTGCTTTAAGAAAGATCAACAGATAGCCAAAGGACTGGCAATGTTTGACCATTGGGTTGTATTTACTGAAAGAAGACCCTTTTTGAAGGACAGACTCTGCCTAAGCAACTGTGGAAACAGCCTTCTGGAAGCAAGTCTGGCAGAACTGATAAGCAGAGCTTTGAACTGAGAAATGAATGGTGTAGTGTCAAAGACTTGAATAATCTCCACATGCCCATAGAACACCAGAGGAGAAAGTGTAGGTATATGAGGGTATGCCAAAAGATAAAGAAATTTAAGTGATCAGAATGGCAGGAAATAAGAAGAAAGAAGGTGCAAACTGTGAATAGAACTGCTTCCAAGGTGGCAATACAGTGAGCATCAGGTGCAGACCTTGACAAAACTGTGGTTATGGGGTAGAGAAATATTTAACAACAATGTATGTACCAAAAAAGGGAAGAGCATAAACTAAGCTGGCAGGGCACTAGGTGGGACAGGTATATACTCGTAACAGAAGAGAATAGCGATCACAGCTGGAGCACTTGTCTCAAAGCACATGCATTATTCAGAAAAGCAGAGATAAAGGTGAAGGTGGTGGCAGAGAGCTGTTCATTAATAACATGAAACACTGCAAAGAAGGATGTGCGGAAGTGATAACATGCAAAAAGCAGAATTTGTTCCAGTTAAAATAACTTTGGGGAAAGCTGGTAAAGGAGAGTACTTGGACAGTGCAAGCCCCCTGATTTTGCTCTGGTTATGTGTAAAGGCATCAGTGATGCCATTAGAGAGACAAGTTCTATTGAGTTTGTATCATGCAGGGACATTTTTACCTCCCCAAATATGGATCAAGAACAACCACCACTAAAAATGACAGAATCCAGATATTTATGGATGTAATAATCAGCAAATGTCTTTATAAAATTCTCACAGAACCATTAAAAAGTAATGCTGACTGAGACTTGGTTTTGGTAACTGATGACAGCAGCAAAAAAAAAAGGACCTTGGTTCAAGTGATCAGGGACTGACACTTCCTAATTAAATGGAACAAATAAGTGACTCCGCTAATAAGATTTTGCATTTTAAAAGGGCAAATTTTGGTAAACATTTGGAATTGGTTGTTAAAGTCAGATGGATTGCAGAATGTGGGCAATAAAATGTGAAAGAGGCCAGGAGCTTCTACAGGTCGGAGCAACTGAAAGTTCTGGGAATCTATGTACCAGACAAAAAAGAAAGCCTGGTTGAGTAACCACTTCAAGAGATGTGCTAGTACATTACGTTATGTCTTTTAAAAGAAAGACCAGGTCTTAGGCAAGGAATGGACTTAAATGTGATAGGAAAGATCACACCAAAGTCTTCCTAAGCTTTCTTGGATAATATCCTACACAGGAATAACAGTGTAATACTCTTCACTTGTGTTTCACTACAGCGTTTGGCACAGCAGCAGAAAATATGTTATTTTTTCACTGGAGCTCTGCAGAAAAACTGTGTAAGGATCTGGCTCAGAGCATACATACACCACTGAAAAAAAAGCATCACAAGACTGGACAGAAGCAATTAGGAGGGCATATCAAACTAAGTGTTGGGACAAATCTTGTTGCATATTTTCATAAACAATCATTATACTAGTACAGAATTCTAAATTTTTAAAGATGCAGAATTTAGAGGTATCATTAATTGAATAAAAAGCATATCAAGACTCTGAAAACCAGTAGAGATTAAACAGAAAATTTAAATGCAAAGTTACTGCTAGCAGTACAATTTCCCCTAGGTGCGCCAAGCTTATAAGTAAACAGAAATACCTGGCCATGCTACACAAAGTGATTCTTATGCTACACTATGACCCAGACATCAAAACAGGCAACTGGAATCCAGTGAGACAGGTATCAGAAAGTGTTCATGCTTTAGCACAAAACCTGAGGAGACCTTGTGTGCTGCTCTGAGCATCCATGCTCAGGAAAGCTCGATTTCAGCTGTGCAGAAGCACAACTACATTAAAGTTGCAGGCTTGGTCCCTGTACAGACCATTTACTTAAGAGTTGGATTCAATGATCCTTATGGGTCTCTTGCAACTTGGAATATTCTGTGAATGACATAACTTAGAATCATAGGATTATCACAGAATATCCTGAGTTGGAACCACTGAAGGACCACTGAAGTCCAACTCCTGGCCTTGCACAAGACAATCCCAAGAATCACACAATGTGCCTCAGAGTTTTGTCCAAATGCTTCTTGAACTCTGGCAGGCTTGGTGATGTGGCCACTTCCCTGGAGAGCCTGTTGCAGTGCCTAACCACCTTCTGAATTAAAAACCTTTCCTTAATATCCAACTTGACCAGTAGGAAACAAGAAGAGGCCTGAATAACTTGGCTTGTTAAGCTGGGAAGAAAAAAAATAAAAGGAGAAGAAAGATACAAGCCATCTGCAAGAAATCAGCAAAATCAGAAAATATTTTCTAGCTGTTAGATTCATCAGTCTTGCTGTGGTGGACAGTGAGTACCTAATGGCATTTAAGACTGAACCAGATGCATTGTTGAAAACAACTCTATGTATTTGTGACAAGAAGAGGTCTTGCTAGTCCAAGTTAGTCTTGTGGGCTCAGCTGTGGCTGAATATCTGAGAGAGAGATTAAAGGGAGGGATTTGTATTATTAAAGAAGACTGCAGGTCTCCTTCAGTGTTTAGTAAATATTTTCTCAGCTTTTCAATTCCAAGCTATTGCTAGTTTGCCAAACACAAACTGGAAGACACAAATCTTGAAAAAACTTTTAATTTCAAGTTGGAACCATATTCTGAAGCTTGAGTCATGTAAGAGGAAGAACGTGGGTTTTCATGGAAAATATAAAACATCTTTCTCAGGCTTGTCTGACTACTCAGCTGAACTTTACCATCTGAAATATTCAGACTGGCTATGTCCTACATAGAGAAAAAGCCCTATTCACTACCTACTTGCTAGTCAAACATCATCAAAAGTGAAAATAAAGTTGCCTAGGATATTTGTCTGTTTCCATTTCATGTGTGTGCTGTGCTGCTCTTCGCCAGTTTGAAGCTAAACCTACTTGCAGAGCTAAAGACTTGCTCTTCCTCTTGCAAGAGGCCATAGGAAATTACCCTTGGCTTAACTGGGATCATGTATATGGAGTTCTTACAGCTGAGCAGGGAGATATTGTCTTCTCTGCCCACAGGGTCCATCTGCTTCTGCTGTTTCTCCAGAGAGGTCCTTGGAGTGAAATTTTCAATAATAGTAACAGCTCCCCTCCTCTTCCCCCCAGATATGTTATTCTGAAGGTGCTTGGCTATGCTTCTGCCACTGTCAGCCATTCTCTGTGTCATGCTCTACTCTTGAGACTCACCAATCTGGTCTCCAGCTTGCACCATGACTCTGGCAATTTGCTTGTTTCCAGCCCGGTGCTGCTGGAAACAAGCAAATTGCCAGACTGACTCAGCCTGATGCCCTCCCAGGCTAAATGTGACTGATCCCACCACCACCACCTGGCTCCAACTGATTCATGAGCCCTTGGAGTGTAACACACAAAATGCTTTGGTGTATGTATGTTTCTTCAACCACTTCCCAGTCCAGCATCTCCCTCATCTTCATACCTCCTGCTTGATGGGGTCTCCCTAACTGGAAAATGAGAGAAAAAATTGAGTTTATTATGGTGTAGATTTAACTCTGTGCAAGGTCTGGGTGCCAGACAAGGGTAAAGGGTTATATTTCAATCCATTGCAACCACATGAAAAGGTGTTCCTATATTCATTTCTGACTGGTTTTGGTTTGGGTTTTGGAGATCTTTGTTTTGTTTAATGCCTGGTTCCTAGTTTTTATGCAGAAAATGTTTAAACAAAAGGGAGGGTTCAATTCACCCTGTCATGAAAAAACTATAAGACCTGCTTCAGAGAGTCATTCCAGCTTGGATTTCAAATAAAGGGTGCCAAAATAAAAATGCATTTCAGTTGGCATCACTGTAAATTGATCAAATGAGCTACCGGCTGGGATCATTTTTCCTGAACGTGTCTGAGAGATATTGTTTGTTATGGGCAAAACATGTTGACACTCAGGAATAACAGCTCCTCTTGACTAGTCCTGAACCTTGAGCCAGTGCTGAATGAAGCATGTCCTTATCTGCACTGCCTACAGATAAGTAGAACAGGACCCATCTACCCTAACTTCAGCCATCTGGTCAGGTATGCTGTAACTAAGCTAACTGCCTGTCTGCCTGCTATAAATTGACTGAGCCATGCAGGCAACTTCAAAAGGTGACTCATCCCTCCCTTTAGTAGGTGCCTAAGCTAGCTGGCACGAATTACTCTCTGTCTTTCTCCATTGGATACAGAGGGAGCCAAGACTTGGCCTACACATTAACTAGTATATGGCTAAAGTTAGTGAAGATAAATCCCATCTGCAGTCAGTGCTGGATCTGATAACTCAACTGCTAAAGCCCCATTTGAAATGCAGGCATTGCATTTAGAAATAGGTATCATGAACTTATTGGTATCAGATGTTGTCCATAAATGGGCAGTTCTAAAGGGAGGCCGGGGTGGGGGGAGGGATAGTAACCCCTTGATTGTGAAATTACATGATTACTAAATGAATATGATTCTTCAGCAGGCTGTTTTTAATGTCGGGGTTGTGTTTCTAATGAAGGAAAACATGTTGTATCACTGATCCATATCACAGTCCTCATGCTGTCTGCTATCAAGAGAAGGCAAGCTCTAAACACAAGATCTATCAGATTTTTATTCATACCTGCAGAAATAAAACCATAAGGTTGTTCTTTTTTAAAATCAAAATAGTCTCTGTGCAGTGTATCTGATTCAAACCATATTGCCAGCAAGGTGGAACCTTGAAAACATTAAGATTTTTCTACGGTAAAAGTTAAAGATTAGAGGGCCCTGAGGAAACAGAACACATGGGCCAAAAGTTTTAAACCCAAGTATTAAAGATAGCCAAGTCAAAACATTGACATCTACACGAAGGGATTGTGAATTATAGAGGGACTGAGCACCCTCTGAGTCTACTTATTCCCTAGCACTTCTGAAAACTACTCCAATTTTAATTAAATACCTTCATGTGGATGAAGTTGCTTCAATTTTGTATGAAGGAATATGTATGCTCCTTGCTTTACTAGAACCCCAAAAGGGTTTGGCCCCTTGTTTTTCGATACTGGAATGGGAAGAACGATGAGAGAAGACTTTGGTTCTGACAGAGGAGTTTTTTCAGTAGAATCAGAACTACATCCCCCAGAAAACAAAACCAAACCAACCAACCAACCAAACTAAAGCACCAAAAAACAGAGGCCCGTCACATAAGTCACCGATGACTGATCAAAAGGACTTTGGAGGAACAGAAAGCTGCCACCACAACCTCAGAAAATTTGAGCTCAAAAGCTTGTCATAGGCTCGGCCCCATCAGTTGCACAGTGAAAGGTACCTCTGATATGCCACAGCTTCTGCCTCTTCACAATCCTGCCTGTGGCCCTCCTGGGACTGACTTGGGAAATGCATTGTGTTAAATTAGCGCAAGAAGCTGTTCTTATTTTTCAAGTATGAGAAAACTCACAACGCTGAAGTAATTTAGAAACCAAAGCTTAACTCCTTTGAGTAATAAAAAAACCACCAAGTTACTCTAGATTATATAGCAAGAGAAAATAGGTGTCATATCTGAGGTTGAATTACAATCTTTATGTCTCATCCCAACAGACACAAATTAACATCTTCTACTGTGGAGCTCAAAGTAGTTCTCCACCACCAATATCAGGAGGACCTTTCCTAAGCTGGAAATTTTGACAGCAAAATGTGCCATGTGCCATTCTTCTGGATTTGCAGTCCTTGTGAGGTAAACAAGCATGAGGAATCCTCCATCCAAAATACACTGGGTAGCTGTTCTTCCATTACTGTTCGTGTAGAAGCGGAGGAAAAACTTTTCCTTTCTTAGTTTAAAAAATTCTCTCAGCTAAAACCAGTAATTGCTATTTCCCGATGTAACCACAATCCTGGGCTTCTCTGCTGTTCCTGTCCTTTGCTGGACAGTATAGCTTTGGATAAGGCACAAAAGATTTGTCTGTACACACCTTCTCGATTCACAGTATAGTGAGCCCTTGATGCCAAACACAACATCAAGGATGCCAGTCTTAGGGAAAGGCACTTGAAAGTTAAGTACTGAGACAACTAACTTTTAAGACATGTAAATTCTTCAGTGAAACTAGCCATAAACCTCTCTAGCCTAACTCTTCCTAGGTGGCTAATGAACTGGAGTGTGTCTCATTTTTCATGCCTACTGTGAGACATCCTAGCCTGATTGTTAGAGGCTGTCTATTGCCCATAAACCCAAAAATGCATTTTCCTTTCAGCGTAGATAGAAATTGCCCTTCCTCTGAATCATTGGAGAAAGGGAGCATTCCCAGAGTTGAGAATGAAAAATCTATTTCTGTCTGTTGATATACACATTATCTTTTCTTGTCTATAAAGCCAGTTCAGCAATGGTATGCTATTTTATTTTTCTCCTGCGAAGTTTAGTTTTTATTTACAAACCTTATTTTGATACTGGAATAAACTTGTGTTATTTTTATTTGTTGGTGCTTATAAGGTGTCAGAAAATGACATGGGACAGGAATTATGAATCACACTTTCACCTCTGAAAATGCAAAACCCAATAAAATTTGACCAAGCAGCAGAGTATTGATCAAGCAGTTGTTACTGTTGCTTAATTGTCTGGTTTATGTAGTGGCCTGTGGTACAGCACAATTAGAAAGGATAAAGTCATGGTCACCTTGCACTTCAAATTCCTTCTGGTATGTAGGAAGATTTCATTCCATATGATAAAGCAGGAAAGAGCACCTAAAATGTTGGTTTCTGGCTATCAGAAGATTTCAGAGTTTAATTTTAAGGCCTGGGTTTTTCAAAACACTTAGTTGTTCTTCTGTTCAGAAGGCATAGGCAATGTAGGTGGATGAATCTGATTTCCAAATGATGCAGGTGCCATCAAAGGTGTTTCAGATGTTACGCCAAAATAAAGAGTAAATGTTTCAGTATGGGCTTTAAGACTGAGGCCTTAAATATACAACAAAAAATTTAGACTGGTAACTCTAGTTTAAGCCTTTATCTCCCCACTGGTGTCTGGAGGAATTCTGGATTCTGGAGAATCTCACACAGGACTTGGCAGCCTAAAACCTCTCTTTTTGGGCTGGGCCTTAATAGTGGCAATTCAGCATCAATAAAGGTTAGTGATGCTCAGGTACCTAATCAGCCAAAATCACTTGGGCAATTTTAGCCTGGCCATCTAAGTCACATAGGATTTGCCACATGGAGAAGTTACATCCAAAGGCATTGGACAACCTGGGCTGAAAAATAAATACAGTTTGAGTGACTCATGCAAATATAGTTGTTGCTAGCCAAAGGCTACAGTACCATTTTATGACTTGAGGTATGGACAGAAAGATTTCTGTGCTTCTTTGGGACTCCCTGCCAACATGCATGTACAGAAGATCTAAGTAAACACAGTAAGATTGGTATGTGTATTTGAATACTTCTGTACCTCTAACAGAAATGCAGAAGCAGAAATAAAGAAAACTTGAAACCTAAAGAAAAACTTACATCCTGCTCAGCAGAAATACCTGCATTCTCTAATTCTGACTTGAAGCCTTAGAGGTGGCAAGAGCTGGAGTGAGGCAGTCACCTGTAGAGACTGGATGTGACCTTAAATGAGCCCAAACATTGTGGAGAGTCTCTGTTTCTTTTTGCTGCTCATGCCACGGGCCTAGGGTGCACAATTTCCTAATCTGAGCAACTAATGCAGTGACTTAGGGGAACTGGGGTGACTGAGTCAAATGCCTCCCATCTGGATGTGGACAGAGGCATGGCTGAAGTGCCCTGTCAAAAGGGTAGCATCATAATTTAACCGTAAAAAATGAGCATGTGCTCAAAAATTTTGGAAACAAAAAGCTTGCTGGGATACTAGAGATACTAAAGCAGCAGAATGAGGGCCCTGTTCACTTGTAAGACACAGCAGCTGGCTGGGGCCCTCCCTGACCTCCCTATAAAGGGAAAGAAGTCAAACGTGCTGGGTTGAGAGGTCCTCTCCTTCCACCCTCAACTTTGTCAGACTCTGCTGGAATTTATTCATTCCTCCTCCCTAGCCCCCCCACTCCCCAAATAAAGGTAGCTTTGCCAGCTCTTTACAGCTACAACGACATAATAAAACCGCATGAGCTGGGGGAAGCTCCTGCAGGATAACCCCCGGCCGGGTTACAAAGCACCTTTCAGTCAGGTTTTATGCACAGGATATGGGCCCTGCCTCATGCTAGGGGCGCCTCCTCGCTCCCAAGAGCGCTGCCCACCCCAGCCCCTCTCCCTCTGCTCTGGGTGGCGCGGAGCGGCCCGGCCTCCACCTCCCATTAGATGGCGCTACAGACTTTACAACCACGTGTACAGCGGAGAGGGGAAAAAGAATAATAATAATGATAAAAGAAATAAACCTTTTATTGTCCGAAACGCGGGGAGTCGGCCCGGCGGAGGGCCTGGGGGAAGCGGCGCCCCGTGGCGGGATGCCCCTTTCCCGCTGGGAGCGCCCGGGGTTGCCCGCACCCCCGCGGCAGCTGCCGGGGCTTGGCCCTCGGGAGCCACCAGGGCAAAGTCGGGGGCAAGTAGGCGAGCGGGGGCCCGGAGTAGCCATCCTTCCTACCGGGAGAACATCCTGTCAGGAACGGGGAGGAGGCGCCGGCTGGTTCCCAGCCGGGGAGCTGGGCGAAACCCACGGGCAGTCTCTCGTCCCTCCCCTGCGTTACTTCTCCTTTCCAAAAAGCTGCTCATGCAATGTCCACAGCCTGCCTGGGCTCTGATGGCTGGATGTTTAATCAGTCCCACTCTTTTCCCCCGACGCCTTTTTTTTCTTGTTTGTAGTCTCGCGTTTCCCCACGGTGTGGAACCCCGCAAGTTTGCGGGCAGCCGGTCAGTGGCTGCCACGTGGGTCCGCCGGAGCAGGGCTGCCCTTAGGTGCATGGCTCTGCCCCTCGTCCATCCCGGCCGAGGACAGGAGGGATAGGAGGATGTATGAAACTGCTGGTCCTCAACTCACTGAGTCCATGACCGACTCGTCAACACTTCTCCCCCGGTCCCCAGCGGAAAGGCGGCCGGGTGTCCCCAGCCCTGTCGCTGAGGGTGTAGGCGATCACCTTAAGAGGGAGTTAGGGCTGTCCCGGCGGAAAGGCAACCGCCGCACCCCCATCCCGTGCCTGCTGTCGGGCTGTGAACTTTCCGGTGGGGTAAGTTCTCCTTTAAGAAAGCGAACTGTTCCTTATGCATATTTAAGGCTGTTTGTCTGCAGTGCCCAGCTGACACGAGGCTGGAGGCTCACACGCGGGACCCGAGCTCTGAGGGAGTAAATCATCCCCACTTTAAACGTACCCTCTGCCAGGGCTCCACTTGGGAGCTCCTTGCCATTGCTCTAAACACGCGTAAGTCAGAAAGGGGGAGGCGGGGGGAGCTGGGGAGAAGGAAGGGGGAGACTGAGTATTTAGGGAGAAGAGCAGGGTATTTTGGTAATTTCCATCACCAACACACCCCGCCGCCCCGCCCCCCTCCCCCGCAGAAATATAAAACAAAAAAAAATGTCCTTGGATTTTTAAAAACAATTTATAACAATTTTTATTATTATCATTTTTCGCCCAGCCTAGGGGCTCTTGCCCCCTTCAACACGCCTGGATCCCTAAGATCGGTGGGGTTTCGAGACTTCCTCCCTCCTTTTGCCCTGCACGAGAGCACTTTGCTGGGTGCGCAAGTGTGCGCGTGAGGAGCGGAGAGGAGCGCCGGGAGGGTAAGTGAACCCCTTGCTTCAGCCGAGGGGCAGGAGGAGACCTCTCACGTCACCCGCGGATCAGAGGACTCCTCCGGTCGCGCCAGGGGTGGAATCCCGAGCAGTCTCTTCATCCTGCAGAGAGCGGGGGGAGCCTTCCGGGGATGTGAGTGCCTTGGAAAAGCCCCCTCCACAGCTAGGCACCCTGCCACCTCCGCGCGTGTGTACTTCTGTACGTGTGTGTGAAATGACAAAGTGTATGCGAAGGTCAGACTGGTGAGCTTCCACTGCAGCTCAGATGGGAAGGAGCAACTTTCAGTGCTCTGCTCTTAGTGGTTTCCTGCCTTTTAAAGTGAACTTGTTCGAGTGTGTTATTCAAAATGTGGTTCAGTAGTTATGCCTTCAAATTAAGTTGCTTCTCGGTCCTCATCGGGAAAAGCAGACATGTGTCCTCAATTGTATAGTATATATATATAAAAAAATCTACTAGGTACTTTATGATTCCATCTGGAGAAATTAAAAGCCCAGAGCTGTAATGTTTATTCTTACATAGTTTACAAAAAAAGGGGGAAATGTGTGAGACACATGTCTCCAAATATAACCAAAGTGCTTTCCCTTCTGGTTAAAAAGTTGCATGCAAATGTTTTCATTTTAACACTCCCTGCCACCTGTACTTCTCAGGGAAACTTTTCTTGGCGTTAGTGACGGAACACCAATAGTACTTATTAATGAATTAATTATTATTATGGCTGCTGAAATGACTTAAAGTGCTTTGGAGGCGAAACTGATCCATGCTAATCAGTTACAATTAATTGTGTTTCAGCTGCTGTTTCAAACACAGTTTCAAAGACGAAGGCGAGAAGGCTGTGCATGGGGTGTAGGGAAGGGGGTGATCTGGAGACTCTTCGCGGCCCACGACCCCCTTGCTCAGAGATTTCCTCTTGGGTAGCAGAAGCCGGCGTAATGTTGTCCTGGTGCTCGCGTCAGGTCAAACAAAGGTGCGAGGGGCAATTTACGTGACAGACTCCTCTTTCTCCTACCAAAAGCTGCAAACATTAAGAGTCTGGGACTTAGGAGTGCAGCCCTGCAGGGAGATTTCCCTCCGGAGTTCGCATTGCGGGGAGGGCAGCGGGCGTGGGCTTTGCTGTGCCGTGTCTGCTTGGCCGCTTTGGTCCGGGCTTTTGTGTCGGCGGCAGAGACAAGGAGGCAGCGGTGGGCATCGAGGCCGAAGGGGTCCACAGAGTCCTCTCGCGGGGGGGGCGACTGTATCCTGCGTCCAGGAGGATGTGGGGAGAAGGAAGCGGGAGAAGAGAAGAAAACAGCTCCCTGAGGGGACAAGGAACAGCTGGGCTGGGCTCTGTGAATACTAGGGAGGCCAGAGGGGTGGCCGCAGGGCCGAGGGCAGGAAAAGCCGGGTCGAGCAGACAGGCAGACGAGACGCCAAGGGGAGGGTTATTCTCTGCCATGTCGCTCCCTGGCCGCCCTGCCACCGGCGGGACCTGGGTGCTAGGGGTACCAGGCTCAGCGGGGAAAGCTGGGGACAAGCAAGGCCAGGGAGAGGAGGAGAAACAGCCAGGCAAAACCTGGGAAAACCTCCAGGGTTGATCTGCCGAGGGGAGGCCCGAGGGCCGCCGTTTGGCCAGCTGGTCGCAGGGCAGCCCGTGTGTGCCCAGCACAGAGGCTGTAGGGGAGCATCCCCTCCTCGAGGGGTGGAACGTGAAAGTGGAGCGGGCACTGGCTCAGGTCGACCGGACGATGGCTGGAGTTGACCTGGAGGGGCCGGGGCCCGCGCACTGGCTGCCCGCACCCCCAGTGGGAACTGGTGGCAGGGAGGGGCTGGACACAAGCTTCTCCTCTTTTGCCTGGGAAACGGCATTTTCCACAATGATAACGACCCCTCTTCACAAAAGTTAGGGGCGGGAGAGAGGGGGAACTGGTGGTTCTTCCCGGGCTGGGCACCTCACCCTTGCCTTGCCCGCCCCTTGGCCTTCAGCTGCCCCGTGGGGTGAGCCCGTCCTTGGGGGCACCAGGCATCATCAAGTATTGCTTGTCCTTAGAGATTTACACTTCGCAAAACTAAAGCTCTCCCCCGCCCCAGCCTTCAATGTGACTTTTTTTTTATGCCAGTCCATAGAAAGGCAATTGGGAAACTCTATTCCCTCCCATCCTCTCTGGAATTTTATTGCTGGGAATTTTTTGCGGTTTGATTTTTTTTTCATTCTCTCACTCCAGCTCTTTTTCAAAGACTCCCCCCTTCCTCCCTCTTTCTCTCTCTCTTTTTTTTTTTTTTTATTCCACTTCATCCCATTGACTCTGCTCAACTTTTTGTTAAGATGAGCAAGGGAAAAAACAAACCACCCTACCATACACGTGCAAGCAGACCTTTCTTGGAGAAAAGTAAAACAGACAAAAAACCTTTTACCTTCAATAGAAGATAGTGTACAAATTATCCACCCCAACCCCACCGTCCTATATCGAACACAGCTGTAATTAATTGAAAATTGAGGGAAGAGATGCGTTTTCCACGTGTGAACGTAATAGCTAAAGGTCGCTCGAGTAGACAGGACACCTTGTTCCTGCTCATCACGCGTGGAATCGTTTTCTCCAGCTGGGATGGGTGGTGGTGCAGGTCTCGCAGAGATGCAGAATACAAATCTTTGGCTCTCGTATATCACAAAAGCAGGCTTCGCTGGATGAAACACCCATATTAACCAACTTTCTCCCTCTCCCTCCCTAGTTTTATTTATTTTCCTTGGATGCTGGACCTAGGTGGTCAAAACCAAACAAAAGCACTTGCGTTTGTGTCGGCACTTTGTCGTCGGGGCAGCACCCGCAATAGATTATTGCCGGGGATTTATTTGCATGCAGCTGCAAACCCACAACCCTGCTGCTGACCGCTGCGCATAAAGGGCTGCCGGGGCCGGCCCCTGCCCGGCCGCCGCGGCTCCCGGTGGGAACACGGCCCGGGGGCCGGGGGTGGGGAGAGGATTTGGGAGTGAGTTTGCTCCCGACACGGCCCGGGGGGATGGTCACAGAGCCATCAGCAGCAGCAGGGTCCCCAGCGCAGCCAGAGGCTGCAGGTGCGGGGGATGGGGGGGAGGCGGGGGCGGTGCCGGCCCTCAGCCCCCCTCCCCGCCACCCGGCTCGCCCCCAAAGGCAGCCGCAGCTCCCGCTGGCCTTGCTCACAAGCACATCCGAAAAAAGCTTTCCCTAATGCCTATGTCCCGGGGAAAAAAGAAGGACCGGTGGTGGATCCTCGGGATTTCTCAGAGCTATTTTCAGTACTTTGAAATTTACAGTAATGTTGATGTTCTTTTTTCCCCCCCTCTTCTCCCCTCTCTTCGGCCCAGTAGCGTTTGGCAGCGTTTGACAAGGGAGCTATTAACCTTTGAAGCAAGGGCTTTAGGTTCAAACTACCTCCTTCGCTACCCGCTGTATGCCTCTCCCCTCCTCACACAGAGACATGATGCGGGGATCGATGTAAATGTCTCCTCAGTCCTCCCTCTACCGCGGGCTATGCTACCAGGTCTCCTTCATCTTCTACCGGAGAACCCGGGGAAGGCGCAGGGTTCCTGGGGCTTGAACTGGCTCCCCTCCGAGCGCAGCGGGAGCAAAACCTGTCTCCGAAGCGGGACCGGTTCGGGGACGAGCCCCACGGCAGCGCTGCCGTGGTCTGGCCCGTCTCTTCCTCCGTGAGGGGAAGGACGGGGTCAAACCAGCCATCCGCAACCTTCGGGGGACTTCTGCCCGTCCCTCTGCTCCGACGGCCAGCATGGGACTGTAGGGGAAGGGGAAGAAAAACTGAGTTAGGGGAACTTAATAATTTGTCAGAGGAAAGAGATATTCTCACTCCATGCAGGCTCCTTCGACTGGGCGTGAGCAGGGGAGGCTGCTCCGGGCTTTTCTGCCAAACACAGGGGGCTACGGAGCGGGAGCTCCCAGGCAGGGAGGGCAAGGCCGGGCGGGCGGAAAACTGCGCCGGGAGGGCGAAGCTGGAAGGACAGTGGGGATACACACAGAGGGTCACGTTCGCCCCTCGCATCCCCACAGCGGTGCGTGGAGGTGTCGCGCTGCCCCTTGGCCAGGCCACGCCGCCGCAGGGGGGAATCCCTGCGTGCTGACGGGCCGGGGGCGGGCACCGCCGGGGCGGCCAGAGGGCAGCCCACCCCGCCGGGCCGCCCCGTCTAACGCCGAGTTCCCCGAGTGCGGCCCGGTCGCGGGAGGGATCCGGCCGGGCTGCGCAGGCACAGGAGGGGGTGTCTCCAACCCCACGCCCCCAGAAAACTGGGGAATAGGAGGCTGGAGTGCTTGAGCAAATTAGGATGCGCCTGTGGGCTACAGAGGGCAGAGCTGATGGGGAGCGGGTCAGTAACACGAGTGGCCAGGAAAAGCGCGGGGAAAGGCAGGAAGGGATGAAACCATTCGCAGACTCCTTGCGGAGCGGGGGTGTGTTGTCATCTTTGTTTTGGTTGTATTGTTTTGTTTTGCAGGAGATTGGGACAATAGCTGGAGTGGATTATTCATTCCCGTAGGCAATACTTCCCTGTATGGGCTTCAGGATGCAGTTGGAAGCTTGGGAACAAAGCGGGCATCGAATGTCAAGGTAACTGGTCCCCTTCCTTTGTTTATGCTATTGTTAATGACGGGGCTCACTCAGCCCTGGCCTCAGCCGTGCTGTATGGCATTAATATTGACTTGAGAGAATAGTCAGGGCAATTAAAAACCAAACCCAGAACAACAGCAGCATCCAGTCCAAGCCCAGTTCTTCAGGTAAAACATGACTCTTCTGGGCTACTGAGAATGATATGGTAATTTTGCCTGGTATTCACAGAAACAAACACACCATTCATAAAATTAAACACGTCCCTATACAGCATTAACACATAGGGGAGACACTGTAACCCTGTCCTTCTCTGCAAAATCAAAAGGGAAAGGGCATTATTTTCAAATACCCATATATTAGCATGAGAGAATTCTCATAATAAAAAAAAAATTAAAGGAACTAAGAAAATTATTATTTTAATTATGGTAATCTAAAAGTAGTAGAAACCTGAGCATTTATTGACTAATTTTGTTCTTCTCGAGGTAGCGGATGGTATTTAAAGTTCAACATTTCAGACAGCTCCATGTTTAGTTTAATTTCTTCGACAATCTAGGCAATTTCAGCAAACTGAGTTAAAAATTTTGGTACACATCTGAGTATGGATCTGCATAAAATAGAGAAGGCAAGAGAACTGGGGAGAGGATATTTTATTATTTTAAGAAGAGAAGGGAGTGTATGTTTGCATGTGTGTATGTATGCATACGTGTGAGAGAGAGTGAGAAACAAATGGAGAAATTTGCACCTTACATTTGGTCTGTAGCTTTAGTGTGGACTCTGAAACAAATATCTTTTAGATTTCTCTGAAAAATGTCCCACTCAGGAAGACAGACCCCTGTTTTGAATGAGAGCTTCAGGAGATGAAAGAAATGTATGTTATTCCAGGACAATTCTTTATCAAGACTTTTTTTTTTCTCCAGAAAGATTAATTTAATCTCTCCAATCCTGGGCCCATTTTCTGTCAGTGAAGGGATATAATAATGATCAACGCCCAGCACTTCTCATATCTTTTGTACTTGGTAAATATTTGTGATGTTTTGAAAGTGGAGAGGAGGTGAAGAGATGAGCCCAATCTCAGCTTCAGAGGATCCTCATGAGCACTCACACAGAGGGAGGAAAAATCCAAACAACCAAGACAACCTGTTCAGAAGACCCTCCAGCCCAAAATTCTAGAGTCATGCAGTTACTTTTTGTATTTTATCTGCCTGCTTGGTGAAATGGTCTACATACATCAGGCTGTCTGGATTTATGTGACCAGCTCAGGGTGTACATTAGTACTCCAGTTGAAAATGGGACCTGGAGTTGTTGAGCAAACAGTTCCTGCTTGACTGCAGTGCGGACTGAATGCTGTCTAGTCAGCTGCATGGAGTGGTGGCAGGGAAGTAGCACCAAGTATTTCCAACACTAATAACAAAAAGGTTACTATATATAAAATGTTTATACAACCCACATTCCCTCAAGTTGTTTAAATTTCAGTTTGATGCATATAAATATAGCAGACATACCCGGTTTCCCATTAGCCAGTCCCTGCTTTTTAAAATCAATTCATTTCAATTTGAAAGAATGGCCTCATACGCAAGACAGTCAACAACCCTTTGACTTTCTCCACTCAGTGTGGACCTCAGGAAGAAACAGCATCTGTCTTTGTCATTTCACATGCGTATCGCAGTGCCTTGACATTGTGCTTTAAGAGCAGGCCTACCACCAGGGAGAGTAACAGTCCCCAGCTGGTTCCCCCTTTCTAATCCATTTTCCCCCTTCTCATCTTAGGCTCCTTTTGAGGAAGAAATAGTTCTGCTGGGACCCCATGCCTGGACTTTGGAGGGCATGGCGCAGTGGTCTCATTTGAAAGCACTGTCCCTGTGGGTGGAAACTCTCCTCTGTATCGTGCGCCTTGCAAGAAAGGCAGCGAGAGGACACTTGGAGTAACCAAGCATCTGGCATCAAGCACAACAATCCACATCACACTATGTGAAGGAAAGTTTGTTCCAAACCACATACTTTGTGGTGCTCAATAGTGGTGTCAAACCGGTTTGAACTGTCCCAGTCTAAAATAAAAATCTCCATTGTGGTATGCCAGTGAGCTTGTCTTGCTAAACCTTCCCTGTTTATGTTGAAGATACAGAGCCGATGTAATGCTGTCTTTTCACCCATGGATGGGCGCAATAGGAACAGTTCAGAAAAGTTCTGTTTAGCTTTTTTCCCCTTGTAGTTGAAGAAATGCAAGCTATCAGAAACAAGCCTATGTTTGAAGGTATAGTTTTCAACATGTGAGCAGGAAACATATGTACTGGCACTATTCAACAGCTCTGTAAGGGCTGTGCTCGAATTTTGGCTTTTAATCTCAACTCTGTTAGAGATGCAAAATGTAATGGAACCTGATTATTTGTGCTATAGCCTCGTGATGCTCCTCCTATAACTGTTGGGGAGAGAAGCAAAACACTCTGCTGAAGCATTGGGTGAGCCTGAGTTTCAGGGGGACTCTAGTTTTCACAGGTTCTCACTTTCTTCCCTTAGTATTCGTTATATGGGATTTTTTTTTTTGTCTGCTGTTCTACATTTTAAAGTGAGTACAGACTCAATCCTGCTGAGAGAGAGAGTTCCCTCCATCACAAGCTCACGTTTGGAAAATGCCTACCCACTTCGACTGCCCCCCTTCAAGTCATCGTCCCCCTTTCAGGGGAGAAAAGAAAACCTTAAAAGAGAAAGAAAGAAGTGGGGGTGGAGGGGAGGGGGAGAACCCCTGATTCCTCAGTGACCTGCACAACTCGGACAGACCTCCAAGAACCGCTTTGCCGCCTGCAGACAAGCTCCGATGGAGGAAAAAAACCCTGATGCTTGAACTTTTAACGTGGCTTGGGGTTTATACAATTCAGACTCAATTTTAACAATCTCGGGGTGGGGGACAAGGGGGGAGAAGGGAGAAGAAAGTTTGGATTTAACTCTTTGTCGCTATAAATTCACCACAACCAAACCCCCCAGCCATCAGCAAAAGTGACCAGCATCGCCAGCAGCCGGTGCCCGGTCCCGAGGTGGCCCTCCTGCCACGCAAAGGCTATGGGGGGCTGGGAGAGGCAGCCTCAGCCCTGGATGCCAGCACCCTGCGTGCAACCGTGCCCCGGGGCTCCCCTCGCTGCCCCATCGAGGGGCCACCCTCCCTCCGAAAGCTGCGGGGGAAGGCAGCCCTGCCTGAGGCCTGCGGGGCTGGCAGGGAAGTTTTTAGGTACTGCTGAAGGCATACACACACACACATACATACATATATATATAAATATATATGTATATATATATCTCTCTCATACACACACGTCTTTATATATAGATTTATATGTAGGTGTCTAGTCTATGTTTGAATTATTCTATCTATACACACAGTCCTCCTCTGATGAGGTCATTCTCCCATATATATGAGATTGGGTGTAAGATGCCAGAATCTAACGCCAAGATCTTATCTCTGCCGATCTAAAAGCAATATAAAGTAAATGTTAGCAGAAGGGGAAATAAATTTTGGAGAGAAACATTCAACAAGGTGTCCCTGAAGGCTTTTCCCCCGCCCTCCCCAGCCGATATGCCCACGCACTTTATGCCAAAGAGAGCCACTTCTGAGCAAGAGACTTCTGCTTCAGAGCAAGGACAGACTGCACCCCGCATCGTGGGTCTGTGCCTGGCAGGGGCTGCACCTTGACATTTTTAATCCCCTCTTTCCTTTCCCGAGCAATGCTCTCCTTTCTAATGCGCTAATCGGCTGCAGCTTATTTATTTTTATTATTTCCCCTGTGGCTCCAAATGTCTTAATTTTTTTTTTATTTTTATTTCAGGAAACTCAAAACGGAAGGGGGGATGCTCCTTGAAAGTGTGACTCAAAAAAAAAAGGTTTTGCTTTGCAGCCATCAGTAGCACCAGGAGACAGCTCCATTAAAAAAGTAGTTTTCCACTGCTCTTGAAAAGCCGTTATTTTTTACATCGCTTTTAGGAAGATAGATTAACAAAACATCACATTTCAAGCCACTCTGATCTGTAATTAAATGGAGGAGCCGGTTTGTATTCTCCTATGGCTTTTACAGAAGTTGCAGTGATCCAAAGTCAGGTTGCTGTGTCAGAGTGGCATTTTTATTAATGAGAATACAAAAAGCTTGCATATTCTTAGCCCGGCTTGAATTTAGTTGCTAAGCAACCGCTGTATGGTAATTCATCCGCGAAATTTAAATCTTGGAGAAAGGATCCTGCGTTTTGCTGAATGGTCGCCACGAGGAAAACAACTNGAGACGGGCAGCGGCGGCCGCCCCGTCGGCGCTGCCCCGGCCCGGCCTTCCGCGAGTGGGAGAACGCGGCACCACGGTTTCCCCGCGCGTGGCACGGCCAGGGCCCCGCCGCAGCCACCCCGGCTGGGGAGAGGGAAGGGGAGGCGAGTCCCATCGCAGCCCCGAGGGCGAGGCCTCGTGGGCACCACCGCGGACCCGGCTGCTCCTCTGGGGTCGGGCAGGACGGGATGGGTGGCGAGCCTTCCTCCTTTCGGCCTTCACCCCTTAGCTTTTTGTATCGCCAAAGCTTCTCAACCAAAGAACTCCCTACTGCTGTGTCATTGACACTGCGGGGCCGCTCGCCGCCCTCCTCTCCCCTCGCTCCCGCCGCCTGTTGAAGGCTGCGCCCGTTCCATTGTGCCAAACTGCAACTGAAAACACCAATGGGGCAATAACCACCTCCCTGCATCTCCTCCGATCGCTCCATCCAGCCACCCATCCCTCTCGCCATAGGCGACCAAGCTCCTCGCCAACCCTGGCATTAGCAAAATGAGTCCCTGTCCTCAAGCGCTCGCCCCACGCCTGCCTCCAAGGTCGGGACTTGTTGCATCCCTTTTAGAGTTTGATTAATTACCCTGGAACTTAAGCAAACTAAAGTACATGTGGCGAAGAAGCTCACGCCTACAGTTTGGTCCTGCAGCTTACCAGTTACAGAGGTAATCTTTACACTCGCTTCCAAATCGGAACAAGCATCTCTGCGCTTCAGAAACGTATCCCTGTATAAATATATAGAAGTATCGATTTTTCTGTAGCTTGAAGATGTTGATCATTTATTACAAAAATAAACGAATAAATACAACAATGTATTGTTGCTTTCAACAGGATAAATATTTTACAAATATATAATTTAAAAAAAACCCAAATTTAATTGTTAAAGTTATTTAAAATAGTACACTTATTGATAAAATTATCAATAGTATATACTGCATTTCATATTAGAACCAATTATTCTCTAAACGTTCCATTTAAAACCATTCATACAAAACGAGTTATGAGCATTGTAATGTGCAAACACGAGTCACTACATTAAAGCATAAGGATTCTGTAAAGATCACTTTCCGATAGGAACTGCTGCGTTTTTGAACCAAAGTAGAGCTCTCTGCTAAATTTCGGAAAATACGCAGACCAACAGCAGTGACATGACTATTTTAAATACACCTGAAAATGATTTATTGTGTACAGACTCGACGGGGGAAGGATGAGATGTGAGTGAGAAGACTGGGGCTTAATAGAGGACCGCAGGACATGAAGATGTAAACTATAAATAATCACATCTCGGGATTACCCAGTCTGATCAAACATAACTTTGTAAAACATTTGGCTTTCCTTTAGGCAGGAANCGCCGCTGCTTGAACTGCTTGGCGAACTGCTCCAGGTCGTCGGAGGTCGGCGTGTCCTCGTCCGAGTGCGGGTCGTGGCTGTTGACGCCGCCGTGGTGCGGCGGGTGGTGCCCGGGGTGCTGGTGATGGTGGTGGTGGTGATGCCCGGGGTGCTCGCCCAGCTCCGGCGTCTCGCNAAAAAAAAAGGAAAAAAAAAGAGTAAAGAAAACGATGCCGACTCCGTTACCAAGCACAGAACACTGATATTATAAATGAATACAATTACTAAATTCATTAAGATATCTGGCGATATATAACAATATTTTCATTATTTACACGTGTTACAATATAACCCTTAGCGCAAACCCTCTCACTTACTATCTACCTCTTGCTATCTCAGAGACTCACAACCCTGAAATTCCNGAGGGGGGAGCGCCCATGGCCTCACTTTTTGTGCATAACAAGTCCACGGAAGGGGCACATTTTGCCGGTCGCTCCGACCACACGTTACTCCTCCAGCCTAACCCCCAGCTTTTCGGAGGCAGCAACCCGCAAAGGTTGCCTTTTAATAGAAACCAGCGTGAAGCCTAACGTTAGCTCTTTGTTGCCGTCCAAATCGAGTAACAAAATACCGCTCCGAAATTTAAATAGACTTTCTCCGCGGCTAATACAACTGCTCCCCTTCGTGTGTGAAAACAGGATCCCACCTCACGTGTCAGTGGTACCCGGCCTTCGGAGCAGAGCCCGGCCGGGCCGCCTGCACGCCGGCCCCCGCCCCGGCCCTTCTTCCCTCCCCAGCTGCAAAATCAGCCAGCAGCTTCTGCTAAAACGAACAAAAGAAATAGAGTCCTTTACCCTTTCGGGTTCTCTCTCCCTTTGTTGGGTTGGCTTCTCCCCCCCGCCCCCTTATTTCCTCCATGTCACTAGGGCCTTTCGGATTTCACAAATCAAACCGACGGTGATATTTACTACGAGCTGGTGTTAAAATAATGCATCCCGGTGCGCGGCTCTCAGGTTGGCTTTGATTTATGGACTGACACAAGGCCTATCTGAAAGGAAGAAATGCTTGTTGTTCCTACAGCAGTTTTCTGGGGGTTTAACCCCTACCTCAATAGCACGTAGAGAAGCAAGGCAGGAGGGAGGGGGCGCGGAGGAGGGGAGGAAGAGGAAGGTGAGAAAGGAGCCACAGACGAGCTGGATCATAAAAGAAAACCTTATTCTCCAGCAGACTATCAGTGGGGGCTGGTGGATGCGTTAGATGCAGCTCTCTACTTCCCACAACCTCCCTGCTGCAAAATGAAGAGAGTTGAGACGGTCATTCACTTGTCCCTATATTGCAATAAATTCTAGAGGGTAAATATGACAGGTCAGCTAGTGCATCTATTGGCATCTCCAACGTTACTGACACGCGCGCGTGTTTGCAAAGAAGGCATGGCAGCGCTATGGCAAAGTGGAGGAGAAAACTAGACTACACCACTTCACACCCCATNCCCGCACCTCCCCCCATCTAGCTTCAGTTTGGAAAGAGAGGAAACAAGATTGAACTTTTGGAAACATCCCTCTTAGCACCGGCCACGCGGGACCAGAGGACGCGCTCAGGTATCGCCCGCGCCCGAGTGCCAGCCTAAACCGAGCCGCCACAGCTCTTTCTGGGAGAAGGCGGCATTTGGTGAGCTCTAATCTCGCCGTCCTTCCCAGTGACACAGGGTGCCCGGGGTTGATGGAAGGGGTCGCGGACACGGGCTCGGCGGAGAGGCAGGCAGGGGGAGAGCCCCGCGCCGGGCAAGCAGCAGCAGGGGTGAGGCGGGGGCACTGCCAGGGAGCATGGGCCGTGCAGCCGGCAGGTCGGACCCTCAGTATTTCTCTCACTTTAGCAGTATGTCCCTTCAGAGAACTTTTTTTGTTTGTTTTTCGACACAGTGTTTATGCATCAGACACAGACTATTTCATTCTAACAAATTTATTTTCTCAATCAGCTCTTACGGAATCACTACTCAAATTAAATTACAATCAAATTATCACATCAAAAGATACCCTTATTACCTAACAACTGTCCATATTTTCATTTCATTTTGATTTGTGCTCGTCTGAAAAAAACACGTAATACAAGATCTGGGGAAAAAATAAATTACCGTTTTGCAGCAGTTCATAGGTATTCTGAATAAAATATTAAAAGAAGTCATTTAATGAAAATATAAAGCAAATTTTTTTTTTTTTAGATCAACAACGGATCTAACAATTCTATATTGCCGTCTTTTTGAAAAGTCTGTTTATTAAAACCTACCAAAAACACTGCTTGGAAATGGCAGTATTATATAATCACATCCACAGCACCCATTCAATCAAAGTTGGCAACGGATTTAGGAGAGGAGAAGTTCAGATAAGTGCAGCTGCAGATGCTCAGTCCTTCTAAATCCCTTTATCTGAATCAGTCCAGAAATAAAAAATAAAAATATTAATAAAAAAAATATTAGCAGTGGATTTTTTTAAATGACTCTTCCATGATGATTGGCAGCCGTCAGGAGCAGGACTTTGACAGCCCTAAATTATTTCCCTTTCTCTCCCTGGTTCCCTTAATTCATGCAAAGTCCTTCTACAGAGCTCGAACTTTAGGGACCAACAACCTCTCCTTCTCTCACCCTCCCCCTGGCGTCTGTCCCTCCCCTCTTTCTCTTCAGGGTCAGTTTTCTCGGCGTGCGGGCATTTATTTCCATATTTTTGTTCTATAGCTATACCTATATATATAGATAAATATATATATATGTATTTGCTTCCCTATTCAGCCTGCTTGTTTTTAGTGCTGTGTGCATATTTTTTTTTTCCTGGAAAAAGTGGACCCTCTCATTTTGCAGAATATATAGATATATAGATCTATGTTTTCAGAGTGGATGTCTGCCTTGCACCAAAATTCTACGGTTTGGCCAAGAAAAACAGGGTGCTGGAATGCAGCAGGCACCCTCTGATTAACCAGATTATTTTTCTTCTGCTTCCCTTTTTTTGATTGCTCCCACTGAAAAAAAAAATTAAAAAGAGGGAGAGAGAAAGGAGAAGAAAAGTTTCTGTGATTCATAGAAGAGAGCCCTTTTGGGGATAGGGGGAAGAGTGCGGGGGGGGGGAGAGGAGGGGAGAGAAGAAGCGCTGACAGTGGTGTTCCTTACTGCGAGAAGGGGATAATTTGGAGAAAAACAAAAACAAAATAAAATAAAAAAAGCCCAAGCCCACCCCCCAAGCCCTTTCCCCACAACCAACCAACCAACCCCCCAGCACATCTGCAGTTTTGGTGCATTATGCATCTCCAC
>VZTH01013165.1:144135-164922 GCA_013397815.1 Aleadryas rufinucha | reverse complement strand
GCAGAAGCACGCAGAGGAGTAGAATGACCTTAGAGTACAAAACTGCTTTGGAAAGTTCATCTGGCTTTTTTTCTTTCTCTTATACCCAGTTTTGAAGGCACAGAAAGGCATAAGATTCATGTCTGGGCATAGAGCGATGATAGGGGATACACATCATAAAGTCACCCCAAGACATTCCACCCCTTCTCCCATATTGTTGTCTCAGTGTCCAAACTAATACATTCTAACTCTACACACACACATTAATACATACATGTCACCCCAAGACAGATGTGTTTCATCCAGGGAAAGGTTATAAAGGAAGCAATTTATTAAAAATAAATGTCTTGTTTTTTGCCATTGCTTCCTATTCATGCCAAAGTTAAGGTTTAGTGCTTTGTTCAGGTGGGGTATGAATGATGCTCTGAGGTGTCTAGAGATGTCCCTCTGAGCAGCCCTGACAGCTTAGTCCTGGCTTCCTCTCTCAGTGCCTGTTGAAGCACATGACTCAGGGAACCAAGTTTTATGGGAATGTATAAGTGTAGGCTTTGGCATAGAAGACAATATGCAAACATAAAATACCTTCTTTATTTTTCCCATGGTGTTCACATTGAAGTTTAGTAAATGATGTTTGTAGAGAAGCAGGCACTTGTAGTGGATGCAGGGCAACAGCTTGGGCATGGATACAGAGTTCCTGCCTTAGCAGCAGAAAAAGCCAACCTGAAAAAGCACCATGCTGAGTCCTGCCAAAGGCACTGAAGGCTGAGGCAGCTGACAGAAATCTGATGAATAAGACATTGTGCTACTAAATCTATTAGCAGACCATGAGATACCTAAACACCCTGACAGTGAAGGCTGCCCAAGTACTTCAGCTAAATAGATAGACACAATCCAATAGTTTGAGGGGTCCGGTGAAAATTATTTCACAGGCTCTCTGTGAAATTCAAGAACATAGGGTTTTGTTGCAAATCAGGTTTGGCTTAATTTAATGAACTGGTATTAACAAGGATCACATTCTACATCTTTCACTGTCTCTCAGCTGAGTAGTATTCATTAAAAAGAATATATGTAAATTTTAGCAACATAAACACAATTTAAAATAAGGGATAACACAACAAACACTCAAGAAAGCTTTCTGTTTTCCCTTCAGGATGAGTTGTCTGTTTACTATATCCTATCCTCTAGTTTGTCCTTTAAAATGCTGGCACTGCATCAATTATAAAGAAAAGGCCACAACCTTACCACTCCAGCAAGGGTAATGGGAAGAACTTTTCCAGCGTTATCCCACAAAACAGACCTTGGTGAGTGGATCAAATCACGTCTCCACTGGGGTCAGGAGGAGCTTTGCCTGAAGGGCAATGCTGCCGTCTCTGAAGCCAAATCTCTTCTAATACATCAAGAGCTCTTCATGGTAAAATAGAAGAGCAGATGCCATCTCCTTTCTCTGCTTCTCCAGGCAAAGTGTAAACCTCAGTGCACTCAGCAGTAAATTCCTTTAAACATTTACGTGAGCTAAAATTGCTGCATCCACTGACATTTACTCAACGTGCAGCACTTCATCCAACCACGGCTGCACATATTGGATGGGCAGCACAGGTGGAGCGCCTGTGCTGTGTGCCTGAGTTTAGTCTTTTTTTCTGTATGATGCTCTGCTTCCTCTTTCTTTCCTTTTAATTTGGTCAGCTGAACCTCATCCACTGTCTCTTGCATGGCCTGTGAGACCTGTTATGGCAATGGATCCCCTTTCTGATGAATGAATGATAGTTCCATTGCATTTGCCTTCTTTTTCTTGTCTTCTTTTTTTTGTATTTATGATTTAAGAGTTTATGAGCCCATCCCCACAGCAGTTAGTAATCACAAACTTTTGTTCTATTTGGATAGCAAGAATAATAACTGAGGGAAACAAACCTACCATATTCCAGGTCCTAAGGAAACGATCTATGGAGGATTTAACAGGAAGAACAATGCCTGTGGGAGATGACACACTTGCAGCTGTGGAGGCAGCAGTCCTCTGATGGCATGGCAGAAAAGAAGGAGCAACAAGCTCAAAGCACAGTGACTCTTGGCGAGCTGCCATAAATGAACTTGTACTCATGGACCTCGAGGACCAAAGGGCCTACAGTTCTCGTATGTTTTAGGCGCTAGTCCAAATGAGCTCTGACCTCTTCCTGCATAGAGGGAAGTCAGCAGCGTTATTCTGAGACCATAACCAGAATGCATGCTTAGAAGTGCAAAATCGAATTTACCTTACCAACTCGAGGCAAGAGAGGATGAGGAAGGGAAAAGGAGCAGGATGTACAAATTTTACAGACAGCTGAAACAAAGCACTGGCCTTGCTTTTTCCTCAGTTAAAAGTATTGGCTGTTTTAAATCTTTTCTTTTGTGATTTATTTGGAAAAAGTAATTCATCAGTGCATTTCATTAAATGGTAGATTGTACATAATTTTATTTTACCAAATGAGAATTGGAGCAAAGTAAAAACTTAAGCTTAAAAACCATTCTTGTTGTTTAGGTGTATAATTCTTTCTCCTGCTTTGCATGCCTGGAACTAATGTGGCATTAAGTATATTCTAATTTTAAAGAATTTAATACATGCATAATCTGCTTTACAAGCAGAGATTAGATTTTTTCATATTAAAATAAATTGGGACAACTGAGAAGCATAACTTAGGGCATATTCATTTGAACAAAATAGGCAAAATCTTTCATTTTTAAAATGTTCTTTTTAAAGCATTGATATACTATACTTTAAAGAATATTGTGTGAAGCTTTCATAGTAAAGAACTCCAACGTTCTGTGATTTGAAAAGAACTACAGCAATACAATTGAACCTTTGGGTAAGCTTGTATTTATTATATGTATTTATGGTTTCAGTGTATTAAAATACAGAAATGAGCATTTATATACAGTTGAGAACACCTGACTTACTGCAGAATTATTTGCTGAAAGCAAGAACAAACTCAGATTTGTGAGATTTTCAGAAATATTTGGCAACTTAAAATGCCTTCATTTTTGGGTTTGGGATTGCAGCTGGATGTGACTCCCAGCAAGGGGGCAGATCGCTTACCTCCAAAATTAAGTTCCCTTAGAAAATTATACCAAGTTCAGCATCCAAAAAGTGGGGCATGGAGGGTGGTGCATCTCAAGGCAATTTTAGAAGCGCTTCGCAGCCTCCACTGTCTCCAGCATATCCTTTTGTTCTCTCTCTCAGTAACAGAAGTCAGTGTTAAGTTTTATGAGCAGAAAATAATTTTTCAGACATCAGAGTTGAGCTGTTCTTTTGTTGCAAAACATGGATAAATCCTACCAGACTCTGAACAGGTATGACATTTCAAGAATTAAATAGTAGAGCAGTACCAGGCAGCTGGAATACATGGGTGCGTCCTTCTAAAGCCCACAAAACTCTCCTCAAAATAAAAAACATGTTCCTTTCTAAGAATAATTTTAAATTATTTGGTCTTCAGTGTTTGAAGGAGTCTCAGGTTGGTACTAAAGGACTTTCAGTCAGCTTGGGAGCCTTTTACAGGGTGTACCATTTTATTTGCACCATATCTCTTTTATCAAATTAACACTAAGAAAGCTGTCATAACAATTTCACATACTTTTCACCTAAGTGACCTTCTCTAGAGTAGATCTTGACCAAGGAATATTATTACAGGCCTAATCCCATTTCCACTGATATCCTTTACAGACTTGCAAGTAAATACACTTGTTTCTGTCTCTCACAAGTCATAAACAAGAACCTGACCTGACTCTCTCTCTCTCACACACACATACACACACACACTTGCACCTAAAGGCACATCTACATACAGATTGCAAGAGTCAGCAAAGTCACACACAAGGCACTACCCGGCCTCCTAATTTTCTTCCCTATGAAAAGGCTATGAAGTTCATGCAAGATTTGTTATGGAAACAGCCTCGAGAGTGTTTCCTTCCCTGCTGTTTGATTGCTTTTGTGGCATACACTTGTAATATCACCTTGTTTGGGCCTAATGTGGGAGAATTTTGGATGCAAAGCAGATTTCCTACTGTATCTTCTTCCTATGAAGCTTGATCCCATTCCTCTGTTTTTTCCCTACCGTTCCTAAAAGTAAAGGCTTTTCCTTTCTGTTGCTCTATTAAAAAACTCATTACCAGGCAGACAGGGTGTGAGAGCTGGGTCTTTTCAGTGTGGGCACAGCAGGATCTGCACGGAATGGCACGAGGAGGTATCAGGCTGAAAGAGGTGGAGGCAGCCCCCAAGCGATGTGCTCAGCATTGCAGGATCCCTAGCACCCCTCCTCCTGCCCTGGGGGCCCCCAGCTTGACACCCACAAGGCAACAGAGAGCACTCACCAGATGCTCTCACTGACTTCAAAAGGCAGCAGGGGGGTCATGGCCAGGGAGCATCTGCAACAGGGCTCTGCAAGGCTACTTCAGGTAGTTTCCAGTCCCACATGCTGCAGTGTGGGGTACGATGCCAGAGAATCACAGGCCAATAAGATATCAAATATTTTCAAAATGACAGGGCAGTGTTTGATACTGACAAACGGGAAGTGAGCAGTGTTGAGCAGTCTCCAGGCCATTACCCTCCAGAAATTAATTTTGCCACTCTCCAGGAGGGGATAGAAGCAAGAGACAGAAGTAGGCAGAGATGGTCCTTTAGTACCAGAGTCAGGCTAAGTACTTGCTATACAATTCTATTATATTTGAGGGGTGCTTAAATCTTAAAGTGCATTTATTTTGCCAAATAGTCAAGTGATCACGATCTTCCCAGCAACTGGACCACTCTTTCAGTGGGAAAGCATAAGTTTCCAAAGATGAGTTGCTGTCTTCTGTGCAGCAGCTGGCATCAAAATGTCTGGGTTTCCCTCTGATTTTCATGTTAGAAGTGTCACGTACCATGTATCAAAAATCAAAATTTGAATGCATTTAAAAAAAATGTCATGGGTGAAGTGGGGACACACTTTTGTTTTTAGTCATTCATGTAGAGAACATTCTTTTCAAAAAGTGGTCACCACCACAGAGTGCCCTCGAGATCTCATCTTCCAACACATACAGTAGGTGCCTGCAGAAAAAGGGCGCCTTTATTGCCCATGGGAGAATTGCATTTGTCCAGAGAGCATCCAAACGGTGCACACTCCTGGCAGTGCAGTTTTTGGAACACAGTAACCTTCTGGCTACGTCCACTGGCTTGGGGCATCAATGTTTGTAGACCTGTTTTTAAAGAGATGTTTCTCTGGGCAGAGGCAGGCACAAACTATGCACAAAGGAAATTGGTTGTTTAAATAAGCTGTGCTGATCATAACCTTTCTAAAATAGGTACTTTTTCCTAATTATACTTAAAGAGAGAAGCACTTTCTCTCTCTTAAACTAAAACGGACAATTTGATAGAGAAGTGCAGAGGTGGTATATCCTTTTGAATAGTCTGTTCCGTATAAATCAGGTGAGAAATTTGGGAGAGACATTAGTGGATTAGCTGCCATGTGGAAAGCTAATCCTGCTGGTACCTCAGACACATTCTTCATTCCTCCATGAAACACTTATCTTTAAAACAAGTTAGTCAAAGTTTATACATAAGTATAGTATCCATATTCCCATTCAATTATATGAGTCATCTCCTCAGGTTAAACAGAAGATGCAGATATTCTAGTCTGTTTTGTAATTCAGATCATTTGTATGCATTGGGTAATGTGATTTATAACCATATTTGCACTTTGAAATAAAAAAGGGATTCAGAAAGGAGACACTAACACCTCTTTAAATATATTGCTTTATTGTTCATGCTGAAACCACTTGACCTGTGCAATACCAGGTTCTTTACCTATACAAATAAATTTAAAGCTTAATCCTTAATAGCATATACTGCAAATGTTCAAGAGCTGCTTAAGTTACCAAATTAGTATTAGGGGAGAAAGAAGAATAACCTACTTCAGCAACAACAACAAAAATAAACTACCTGCTTTAATTTAAAGTATTCTTAGGAGAGAAGGCATTTTTATTAAGTGAAAAAAATCTGGGAAAAATAAAGGTATTCAAAATAAACCAATACATTACTTTGAATTATATTTATAAAATATTTAGCTGTCTGCTAGAATGGAAAAAATATAACATTTTTATTAGACATACTTATAAATCATTGTCAAAATATTTACTGGAGCTTGTGGTAAACATCATTTATGCCTACACCGAGCAAACAATTGTTGCCATATTAATTTTTTTCATTATTAGTAAAATGACTGTTTCCTCCAAAATCTTATTTAAATCAGAAATGCATACATTTCCTAGACATATATATGCAATTATTATTCCAAGTCCAGACAATATTCCTATATTTCTTTACTGACTTTTTTAAATGGACTTTTTTCCATCTAGAATTACTTGGTTTTGGGATGCAGCTTGGAATAAAGCAGCAACATGATTGCATGTTGTCAGTCTGGCATTACATCCTGCATTCTTTTAATTAAAATATCAGTTTATTATTGTAACCAATTCGAACCTAAAGCAACTTTATAAAATAAAATTTAGTCATCACGTGATATAAGGTACTGCACAAGAAGTAAAATTATTGGAATTTGGTTCATACAGTTACTTTTGAAAAAAGGTTTAAAACACTGTAGCCATTCTCATGCACCTATGCATGTTTATTTTCTGAACATGAATAGATTTTTTTCATAATGCCATGTCGTCATTTACTTTGAAGTACTAAATTGTTATCCCATCACTAGAACTACTTCTTGAAAACTTAACTTTAAATTTAAATAAAAAATGTTCATAAAAGAAAGCAGTATGTCCATATCTGGTAAAGAGAATGAATTTTTCCAAAATGAGTCCCTTAAATAATATATTTCTGTAGTGTTCATATAGCACTATGTATGCAAATATATATAATAAAAATATACACATAATTAATACTAGAGGCAAAATAATGTTTTGATATGTTTTTTGCATGTGAAGTACTTGAATATAGGACATTACATTGTCTGAGCTGTTTATGGAAGTTTTTTTATATTAATACAATGGTTTGATTGCAAATCTGAGAGAGGCTTAACCTCTACAATGAATTGTGCTGAAAATAAATAAAACACAAAACACATAAAAGCTGTTTATCAGCAAAAGTACTTTCACTGGCAAAAGTCCTCCAAATCTTTTCCTTCCATAATCTTTGTTTTACATCCCTCTTAGTGAAATATCCTGTATAACAGAAAATACTGTTTGTGACCCACAGAAATCCCATTCTGTAGATAAAAATTCGAACAATTTTATGTGATATTTGAGCTTCCAAAAAAATATTTATGAAATAACACGGAAAGTGGTTTTTTTTGAATAAGTATGACCTATTTTGAATACCTATGAACTGTTTATTTTCAAAATAACTATACAACGTCTGTTTTATATTAACATCCTAATCATTATTAACTTGCATATTTGCTGCACACTCTTAACACCTGCTTTACCAAATAATTGAAGTTCTAACTGTAATGAGAAAGCCGTATTTTAAATATTAGGGAACGCCTAGGGAAGAAATCCGGCCTTAGTTATAGCATTTATAAAGCTATGGATAATTATTTTGAAAACAGTGATTAATAAGTGTCCATTTTCATGTCATCATTGGTAATAGATGCTATCTCACTCAGGCACCCCGCCATTCTGTTTAATACAAGTGTATCCTAGTGTAAAAGGGATCTTGTCATACTTATCTCTAATGGTGAATGATTTCTCTCCCTCTTCCTGAAGACACTTTGCACCCAATATTCTCAAATCCTATCATGCTACAGGCTGACAAATAAGCTAACAACAATGCAGGTGGCAGGCTACATTTATGTGTAGGTGTATGTTCTCTAGAAGATATGCTGAAGATAACTGAATCTTTTTTTGCTTGTAAATCAGACAAAATGCACATAGGAGAAATGTGCTTATGGAAAGACATGCAAAATTTTTACATTTCAATAAAATATCATGCTCTGAGAGAACAATATTCTTCAAAGAATCATTCCATTTTCAGAAAGTGGCAGAAAAATTAAGCATTGTTTTTTGTAATTACTGCTGGAATTCCTCAAAATGCAAAAGCAGAAAGGATCTGTCATTATGCCAATGTTGCAATTACTGCCTGTAACTTCTGCTGGGTTTCACATATTTTTGTACTTTCTATGTCTAATTCTATTTTCAAGCAATTGTACTGTATGAAACTGACAACAATTTGTCCTGATTCATGGTTTAGGAGGAGCAGCTGATTAATCCCATGTCAACAGTCTTGACCCTATGCAGAAAACAGAAACATAGAAGGTCTGCTTAACAATATATCAAAGGTACAGTTGCTTGTATTCTCTCCTTTATAAAATTATAAATCACATGCAAATGCAGAGTAAGTTAGGACAGTGTAGCTCAGTCATTATCACTTTTATCCTTTCATCTTCTTACATAGAGAACATGTTTTTTCTTTTAAACGTTTCAGTGTAAAACAACCAGCATGTCGCCATCACGTTTTTCTGTATGTTATCTGGATACAACAAGGACTGTATGTATTTGTTCGTTGGTTTGGGCTCATCTGTTCCTGAACAGAGGGACCTGTACAGCACAGCGATCCCATAAAGCAAAAATAACTTGATTCTTTCCATAAAATGCTTAAAATGTCACAGCTCAGTGCTGTAAGTGCTGACTCGTGTGAGTAGGCTTTACTCTTCCGAGAAGACTTATTAGCTTCAGTCAGACCATTTGTCCTAACGAGAGCTTGCAGATTTGGGTCCTTCCAGCAAGGTGCTCAAAGATTATTTTTTCAGGGTGTCAGTTTTACAGGATATCGTTTTCAATTCCTAACATTCAAAAGCTTTCCAATCATCCCACAAATGTGCATATTAAAAAAATTATTCTTCCACTAATGCTTCTGCTTAAGTATGAACATACAATACCTGGTTTATATTACTCTGTCTAAAATTGCTGGGTAAACTGGGTGAAATACAACATACATAACAGTCCTTTCAAATGTGGTCAGGGCAAGAGAGAACAGAACATTTCCATTTTTAGCAGTGAAGCACAGTGACTGTCCCAAGCCAGTTTGGAAATAATAATGAAATTTTAAGGTCTTCTTTTCTATATGGCAGCTCCAGAAAAAAATGTGCTCTTTATTATTGTAAGGCGTACACTGCTAGGTAAAGGAAAAAAAAAAAGGAAGAAGAAAAAAAAAAGCAAAAAAATGTACATAACATAACTAAATAAAACCAAAATCTGTGGAAATCTTCTCATGTAAACTGCATAATAGCACTTCAAATGGCCCCTTTCTGTCATCCACTGTAACCATCACATTCCCATTTCTGCTGCAGTCAGGTGAACTGTCAAAGAGCTATTACGGTTGGCTGCATAGAATTCCAAGGAAAGACAAATCTGTGCAATTTTCTCCTTGGACAATAAATGGGTTTTTTGGTGTACCTAGGTTTTCCTAAACAATTTTGGTAAAGAAAAAAAGAGTTTTTCATTTTTTCCCATATTTTTGCATGTATACGGTAATGCAAGGGGCTTTATTTGGGCTGAAACCTTTACTATGAATGTGTAGCCCTTTGATGGATGCACATTAGCATTCCAGTATGTGGGTAAGATTTATATATTTCTTTCCTTTTCTGGTACATAATATAGCTTCAAGTAGATACTTAAAATTGTATGATGGCATGTTATATTTTAGTGTGTTTTTGCACTGTTAAAAGAATTGGTGCACATAAAGTGAAACAACGAAATGCATACACAAATTCAAAAATCATCCAATCTAGTATTAAAAACTAATAGAAATGCTAAAATAATAAATGCATTTAGTCTTTCATGTCTGCTTAAAATACTGCATGCTCAGAAGTGAATACATTATTGAGATATGTAATACCACATCTTCTGATAAGGCTTATCTCATAAATAAAAAAGACATATAAATGACGTGTTCCTGAACAGTTTTTCTTCAGAGGCAACTATTTTGTCCATTCTGGTGAGGTGTGTTGTATAAGCAAAATGAGAGTTTGATTATGTCTTTCATATAGTTAATAAACACGTGGTTATCAGAAACCACAACGACGTTTCTTGCTGGTTGTTTTCATCTTCTATAAAAAATTAAGGTGTTTCAGAACTGACCTCTGCTCTGTTGAGTCATCTCCATTTTTTTTCAGTTCAATTTGCCTTACTGATCAGAAGCATAAGCCAGAATTTTTATATACTCAGAAAGAGAGCAAAAGACAACTGATTCCTTTAATTTTTTTTAAGTTGGATTTTTAAAATTTCTTTTGTAGGTGATTTTGTTAAAATTTGAAACTGTTCAAATTTTTTTAAAAAGCAGTCATGGGTTTTAATTGTAATTCTTGCTTCACCACTGAATTTCCTCAGCAATTGCCTGCTTTTTGTCTCTCTAAGTAGTAATTGTTAAATATGACACTCTTTATATTTAATTCAGAGCTATATTAAGAGTAGAAATTCGACTGCATTCACTGGTTTTACTTTTTTAGAAAATAAGATTTTAATTTGATACCTCTCCTGGAAATGCTTTGTTTACTGCATTCCACATGTGTATAACTGCACCTCCCTATACAATGTTAAGGGTATAGTCCCACAGACAAGTTTATCATTCACAGGGAATGGTCCCTGCCCCAAAGTGTTTACATTTATGATAAAAACTTCCATTTTGAAGCACTGTCATAGCATTCCTGAAAAATAAACCAACATGATGCAGATTAGTCGAAGGGAACCCAGCCCTTAGTCAGGGAGCTTTCTTCTGCTGTTTTCGATAGACAGTGTTACATGGGAAGGATTTTTCTGTGTGCTAATCTGAGGATTCTTCCTGCTTTTATTTCCTCCATGGAGGATGCATCATCTACAAAGATACTTGAATATTTTTTTCTTTTCTTCTTTCTTTCTTTCTTACAGATAGTTCAGTCTGGAAAATGCTGTTTGCCAGCTTATTTGTTTCTGTGTTTTGTTTATAAGCAGAATATCATTCATTTCTGCATATCTGCTAGACTGGACAAATCAAGGTGACAATCCATGGTTAACTCTGTCAGGCCCTTTGTCCTGCTGCTTCTGAGGATTGAAATACAATGGAAACAAAGTGGAATATATAACCGTCCAGCTGCCTTGTTGTGACAGCGTGGCCCCGTATTACAGTGCCTCAGTCCGTTTGCCTATCGATAGCCAGCCCATGAGATGACAATGCAAATCATGTGAAAGCTCTCCTGCAAAATAAAAAAATCATGTCAAGAGGGGGGGGAAAAAAAAGTAGATAAGGCTTGCCTTGAAAAATAGGAACTCATAAAAGGCTCTGGTTTTGGTACAATTGCTACCTTTAGATGTAGGGCCTGTTTTTTTTAACCATGGCATGCTTCTAAGGGGTGCAGGTAGGCTCATGTGTTTAAATCTATCATATGGTGTCTGCTTACAGGACTCTGCATTGATGTTACTTTTAAGGCACTTTATATTTCATTTAAGCATGCAATTAATCATCTTTACAGTGCTCATATGACTGGCATCAGCAGTGTTATTTAATTAAATTTGAAATTATTGTACAGTAAATACAGGCTTCCAACTAGCCAGTCCAAATTAAATGCTGAGGTCTATTTCTTACCCATGGTGTTTCCAATTTAAATGTTCATCCAAAAGGTTACACTTCATGGGTTGAAATCATTTTTATGTTCTAACTGTTGCTAAACCCAAAGATCAACTGTACGTGAGTCCTGTGCATCTATTAGCTGTAGGAATGTGTACACATTATCTATATTTCTCATATTCCATTTCATATTAGTGATTTCATGACTGATGCTCCTTAAGCACCATTTTTCTCCCGATACTTTGTCTCTTCTGTCACATCAGCCCAGGGCTCCTTTCGGGGGAAAAAAAAAAAAAAAAAAAAAAAAAAAAAAAAAAAAAAGAAAGAAAAAACTCTTTCCTCCATTTTGTTTCAGCGTGATAATCAAGCAATTAGCCCACAAAATGGAGGTACTCCACTCCTCATCCTGCCTCTTACTTCTGGTGGGCTTTACCTGCATGCAAGCAGCAGGCACAGCACTTTGCTGCAGAGCTTGTGAAATTGGCCCCTGAAGAGCGTTCACACGATGGCCCATAAGTGGCCACTGCTTAGGGGGACTCTGGGAGGAGGGAGACCTTCCCAGTGGGATCACTGGAGAATTACGTACAGCACGTGCTCTACCTGCAAATTCTGCACTGGCTACATGAGAAAATGTGTGGCTGTGCTCCTTCTCCTGCAGTACTCACTCCCCAGTTTTATAATGACCTGAAAACGTGTGCTGAGCCAAACTTTAAATGGTGGGAACATCATTGCTTTTCACCATATATTGTCTTTCAAAAAGGAAAGAAAAGAGAAGGAAGAAACCAAACCAAACCAACAACACCATTTGTTTTATGCTACAGCTTTCCACAGACAATTCACAACATGTCTAGCAAGGAATCAGACCAGAAATACTGTCTCACTCCTATCATATATACAATACAGCTTTTGAATACTGGAAAATCTGTCATCCGTTAAGTGCAGCTCAGGTCTTCTGTGTGAAAAGCACAAGCCTTTTTTTTTTTTTTTTTTTAATGCAGTGCTGCCGTGTCTGCACTTTTTTGAAATTGCATATTTATCAGGTTATGAATAATTTATGAGTGGAGAAGGGAGGGGGAGGGCTGGAAGGGAAAGGAAGAGCCAGAAAACATATGCTTGGGCAGAGGAATACCTTAAATGAATCCACTACCAAGTCTTTTGAAGGATTACTTGTAATTACATTTTTTTTTCTTTTTGTTTTGTTTCTCTTATACTTCTCTTGGTGTTTTCCATTTGGTTTATTTGGCTTTTAGGGACCATGAAGGGATTGGGGGGAGTGCTCGCTACGAGTTGGAATATTTTGCCGTGGAAATGAATTGAGCATTTCTTTGACTTCTAAAGTACGGGGTGTTTAATAAATATTAATCCTTCAACTGTCAGACTGAATTATTGTCAAAAAAAGGCTGACAGATTGAGGATTAATGACATGCTTCATAAATTAGAAATGAACTATCAGCAGAATGTCCAAAGTAGGGATCAAGAACAGACCTGATTTGTACCTTAGACCAGTTGAACATGTCATCTATGTCAGACCTGAGCTCAGACTTATGCACAAAACAAAAACAACCCTCCCTCCCTCCCACAAATACACCTTCTGCTCTTCATGCATCAGGATCTGACATCTAGATCCTTTCTTCTTTAGGATCTGCAAGTACAGAAATAGCAAGATTGTCTCAGACACCAGATAATTTGATTAGAGTCAGATCCGTATCCTTTTTTTGCAGTTTTGTTAGAGGAAAATTGGGGGAGGTACAATAATTTCTGTTCAAATATCTCAATGTCATATTTTCCCACTATGAAAAAATGCAACATCACAGAAAGATGAAGACCTGGCATTGTAATGGTAAATTGTAAAAATGGTAGTTGCCTCTTCAAAAACACACAGAATTTCCAATATAAATTATGTATTAAAGGAAATATGTTTGTATAAAACAAGTAGCAGTAATTTAATATAAGGTGACAGGATTTTTAGGAGAGGCTAATGTGTGTCAAAAAATATCGTGTACAGTCTTTAATCAAACTCATGATCCTCAGCTGAATTATTGCTTGTAAAGCTGATTTTACTGTATTTTCTAATTCATTAAAAGCAAATCTCTCTCTCTCTCTTTCTCCCCCTCTTTTTTCCTCTTGTGATTATTAGAGGAAAATTAAGTTTAATTTGTGTAAGACCAGATCTTTTTGGGTGCCTGAATCAAACAAGCAGTTATTTGGGGTGCCATTCTTTCTCTCGGCACAGAGGTACACAATATGAAACTGGGCTACCAGAGTGTATAAAAATGTTTAGCTTAATCACTCCCTAATGACAGCGACTTATGTCCTTAGTGCAGTCGATTTGTTTCCTGGGTTTTAAAAGTAGATTATTTCCATGGTGCAGGCTTAGTGTAAGCTGTTGAGAAACCACAAGCACTGCACTTCAGCCTGAGTTTGGGACGTTCGCCAAGGGTAATCTGATTAAAAGGGCATTTTTTACAACATTGTGGTGCTTTGAAAATTCTGTGCAGCCAGATAGAGTAGGGCCAAAAAAAAATTGCTTTTTCAAAGCTAACAGTTTTGCCTGAGCAGAATTAAAAGCGTGATAAGCAGCATCACTGGAATGATTCTCTTCGACAGTCTTGCAACTGGATAAACAAAGCATCCTTAGTAACACATCTGTTACAGACCCACAAGCAAATTCATGATCTATTTAATGCAAGGTTTCTGCTTGTTTATTCTGCCTTTAATCACATTTGCTTGCTGCACAGGTGTGAGGTTCTGAGGCCTTGCTTTATCTATAAGAATGAAAATGTTTCCCTTTTTCTACAGTAGCTTTTGTCTTCCATGACGTGACATTTATAAATGTTCTGCTGTGAAAGTGGTTATTTGTGACATGCTCTAAGAACCAGTGTTGGATACCATATTCCTGAGAAGTTTAGCAGCTGTATGTTGTTAAAAGATAATTATCCTATCTCGAATCTTGGATTTCTTATAAGAGATAGAATGTAATACTAATTAAATATGTCATGTTTGCACACATCAGAACATACTCAAAAGAACTGTTCTTGTATAATTTGCCTTGTTGAACTACTTTCATATTCTTCTCCAGCACCTAAATAAGGAAGAAGAGGTAACAGAATTCTCTCCCCTTCTTCACAGCCCTGCATTTCTCTGAATGGCAAGTTCATGCTGGTCTCCACACATGCTGATACACAGGACTGCTTACAGCAAGACATTTGTATACACAATATACTTCAAAGTCACTGGGTTCAGTGAGACTATACAACAGATCAGACTGGCACTAGGTTGTAGTTTGACAGGGAAAATGAAATTTATTTTCTACAAAACAGGCTATTTTGGTTTGCTTAATAAATATTGAATGAAAGACGTGGTTTCTTATCTTTTACCACATCACATGGTTCTCTGGAAAGGGAAAAAATATATAATGAATTAAACTGAATTAAATTTTCCAACTGTCTTGTCTTAATTGTAGCTGCTGACTCGGAAGTGAAGCAAAAGTGTAATGTATCACATACTGCATTTTTTCACCAAAGAGGCCTCAGTGATAAAATTACTATTATATTTGGTTCAAAATGGATATTTTTGTTCTGTTTATCTTTTTCCACATAGGTCAGAACATCTGTATCTTCCTCTGTGCACGTGGCAAAGCATGTTTTCCCTGTTGCCAGGAATGCCTTGACATTTTTTTATGTATCAGCATTTTAAAACTGACAACATTAGGATTACATGAAGCTTTTAGATATATCAGTCACAGTATTAGTTGTAATGTGAGGTATAGGCAGCACTGCATTTACTCTTACTTAGTTTTACCTGTCGAGATGCTCATCCCATGTTCACCCATCCATGCATTCATACCTACACGTATGAACACGTAATTATACAAAAGCCATTGCTTTCAGCGATGATTTTAATGATATTCAGCGTTTCTTGCTGCACCCCTCTCAAACTTATGTGCATCTACATTTGTGAGATAAAAACGCATTGATTTTAAATCTGGTGGATGCAGAGCCACAGAGTAATTCAGCCAGAAGCATTTCCAGCGTGAGGCTGCATGTCCCAGAGCCCTGATGGGCTGAGAATAGCTTTGTCAGGGCAGCTCGGCTTGGCAGCCTTTGATGCTGTGCTAAGTTCAGTTTAGAGTATTTACTGATACATGTCTTCAGCAACTGTCAAAACTGCTTGGAGCTATGACATCCAGGCTTCTTCAATCCCAGTGACCAGCCAGTTTCCCAAGGCACAAAAAGCTGCTTCAGGGTAGCTCTAGCCCACAAATTCACTTTGTGTGACCATAAAAAAAGGGGGTGGGGGGAAAAGAAATTTTGCTGGGAAAAAGGCTGAAGCAAGGTGTCATTGTGTCACACTTTATTTGCTGTGCTCTTACCACTGTTCCTCAGAAATGGAAGCATAGCACAGGCAGAATTGATTGATACATCTGTTTACTATAACTGTTTACTCTGGATGGGTCAGCACAGCCTGGATTTCTGGCATATTGAATGTTGACAAGCATTTCATTTTTTTTTTAATCTTCAAATTCAGCTTATACCTAATTTAAAATTTTCCTTTTAAGATTGAATTTTGTGCCCCTTAAAATGAGATATTCATGCCCGAAAGATGACCTGCTGTTCTCAGGGAGAGAAAGGCAAATCATTAGAAAAGAAGAGGATTTCTTGATAATCAAGGACACCTGTGATTCTGTGTTGCTTTCGAGAGCACAAAGACCTATAGATCTGCTCTTTCTTCCAGAGTAAAATCTCTGTGATCCATAAGAAGCTCCAGTCCTTCCTTTTTCTCACCCCAAAGTGAAAAAGGGAAAGAAAGAAAATTATGTGCCATCAGATCAGCTGCTCTCTGTTTCTTCTTTAAAAAGCTGAGGATGTTGCTATTTAACATAAAACCTTGTGACCTTACTGCCGCTGCTGCTTTGAAACACCAAGCTATTTAAAGATGCAAATTGCAAACAGAGGGAAAACATCAGAAGAACCTGTCTCGAAATTAGTGTGTTTGACTGAAAATTAGCCAGCTTAACCGAACTTGCAGGAAGTGGATTTTCTATTCAGAAACCTAGTTAGAGATTTTGTCCACCGGGGCTATTGTCAAAGTGTACAAGCCCTTCGGGAGCACAAAAATTAAGGCTCTGTGTAACACCCACAGCATTGTGCTTGTGTTTGATTTGCTTATATTTTAGACTAAAATCCTTCAACATGAGAGTCGTATGTGATGCATTAATAAGCCTTAGTTCAGACAGACTGAGGAACTGCTGAGGTTTCAGGTCCCCACTTTCTTAGACCAAGGAAATGATGATGTTCAGTCAGCAAGGGCTGTATGTGTGCAGGGACAATGCTTATCCATTCATCCAAGCGTGGAGGGGACCCTCCACAAACAGACTTCTTTCTTTTGGCAAGGAAGAAAGACCTCAGCTGCCCATGTCACACTCTATAGCACTGGGATTTGCATTGAGAGGAGATCTATGGGCAGGGTGATTAAGATGAAGGAGTGGGAAGGCCAAGCAGCTGCTGGTGGAAGCAAAGTGCCTCGGTCAGCATGTGCCCATCCTCACAGTTCTGCAAAAGCTTCTTGGCCAGAGGGTTCTCACTCTGTTTACTAATTCTAAGACCTCATTGCCAGATGTGTTCAGGGACAGAATGAATATAGTCTGTTACCTTTTCCTTTTGCGAGAAAGAGGAAACTGAAGCCACTGCTCCAGGTCTTTCTGGCCAATGCCTATATTTCTAAATGCATGCATACCTCTCATTTGCCACCAGCACATAGTCTGGAAATTAAAAGCAGAACAAAGTAGATATACCACATCCCGAGTTTGGCTCAATTTAAAAGCACTGAGTGTGCCATGAGGACACAAAACTGTTTTAAATATGTACTTTAGAAAGTCTGTCTCCCATGTCTCCCCCAGTTGTGAATGGCTATGTAATTTATTTGCACGAATTTGTGTTGCTTTCCTGGCATTAAGAATGGGACACTTCATTATGCTACCACGGGAAAAATAACTTGCCAAGGTAAAGGGTATGTGTTGAACTTGCAAAGCTCAAACCTAAGAAGCAAAGAAAATCATTAGTTAATAAAAACATGCAAGGAAAATTTCACACAGAAATTGTTCAAAACAATGGAAGTGTTTGAAATTAGGACTGTAAATAATCTTCAGACAGAAACATCTGAAGATTCAGAATTCTGTTTTCTATTTTATCAGTAGGATTTCTGGACAGGCACAGTTTGAAATCAATCCAGATGTTGTTGTTAGGTGCCCCTGTTTGGATTTAGTAGCCCAGCCAGTTGCTAGAGCAGCACACTGGTTTAGATGTTTAGTTTAATGGAGAGTTCTCAATGTAAGAAAATGAGAGCTTTGTCTGAATAAGGTTAGATGAAAATTAGCATTCTGTATTGCTTTTGAAAAGATTTAGTTTTAGAAGAGTAGAGGGATTTTCCAAGTCTTACAGGAAGTTGCTGAAAAATAAAGGACTAAATAGTATATTTGTGGAAGCTGATGAAATTGGATAATGTTTCATACAGAAGGTATTTTCATTAATATCTCTATTGTTCAGGTCCAGAGATTTATACTATTGTATCACGTAAGAGTCATTAATTCTCAAATAATATACCAATATTTTACTCCTATTTTCATTTGATTCGGGCACTATGTTGCCAACTGTGTCCAAGAACAAATATATCCGTAGAAGCATTCATACTTATAATAATGGATAAAGCCCCGTTGCAGAAGATTCACTATTAGGAAACATACTGCTGCTAACTTTATCTGTTCTTCTGCACAGAGATATTTCTAAAAAAGAAAGTCTAAGGAAAGGCTTGTATTGTTATAATTCTCCTTTCACAGTGAATGTATCTTTCAATTGGCGTAAACAGCACAGATAAAATAGATATTTTTCACATTTACTTTTTTAGCACTAAAATTTCTGTGTCTCTAAACTTCCATGAAGGCTTAGGGTAAAAATTCCTGAAAACATTTCCTATTCTTCATAATTCTGCTAGCAGTGCTGTAGAATCACATCCTTTATAGGTATCTGTCACACTGTGATAGTGTGATACCACTTCTTCGCTTGCTTTAGTCCAGCATGTCATAAATTAAACTTCCAGGAAATAACTTGTATTGTAAAGTGCTACATTCACTTCCAAGCTACACATTCAAATAGTGTGATTCTGTTTTCCTTCTTTTATAGGTAAGAAACTTGGGTTTTGTACTAGCAAGAAATGTTTAAAGGCATAAGTGCTGAGGACATTGCCTTTACTGAATTTGCCTTATAAGAATACTACACAAGCACCACAAATACTAGCTCTCAGAGATACATATTTTGTAAAATTTTCATTCACAAAGCAAGTAATTTCCATGTGTCTGTGCACATACCAGGTTAGGAGGTTATAAAAGTTTGCCAATTCAAAATACGAGATGTGGTTTTCAAGGAAAAAAAATAGAAACCCAGCATTTTCCCTGATAATATTTGGAAAAAAGTTAAACAGTAGGGAAATAAGAAATAACTGTATTTCATAGAGGAAAATTAATTATAGGGTTAAAGAATTTAATTTTTCTTATCTTTTTTGATTGCTCTGGTCTACAGCTTTCTCAGTAGAACCCCTACATGCATGACTTAATTCTGACTACTTTTGTTAGAATGAAACAATAATCAATGTATAATTCCTGTTTATAAAAGAAATATGTCTAAACACTATGCAATTAGTCTTTTGCTAACCAGCAAACAGTATCCATAATACATAGTTATCAAAACCCACTGTAATAATTTTTAAATCATCCAACACAGAGAAAATTTGAGGACAAATAGTGCAGAAATTTAAGAAATTGATTACGAGTTGGATCTAAATTTGAAGGAAGTAATGAAAATTTCTTTATGCTGTTCTATCTGCTACATGCCTTATTTGTGTTTTAAAGTGTAATTCACACCATTACAACGCACAAGTTAACAGTAATTCCTAAACCAGTGGGAGCACTATGTTCTTTCCCTTAAGACAAGGAAAGGCTTGTAAAATGTTTGAAAAAATGTGTTGCTGAAATAAATGGCAAATTTAGAGGAGAAAACAAAAACAGAGTATAGAAACTGCTGGTCTCCTAGGTAAACTTAAGTATTGACAGGTCTGAATTAATAGAGACTGTTGTTCAAAAGGTTCAGTGTCAGCTATATATTGCATTTACTCATTCATTCCTACACTACTCTTAAGGGGATTGCTTGATTCCTGACCTGTATGACAAAGAGAAACTTTGCTGTATAATAGAGAAATAATTGCTATTTTGTATTCCAAAGCAGAATCAAATACCAAAGTTGTATCATTTTAGCATTTTAGGGGGATACACAGATGGGGGTATATCAGACTCAGTTCACAAAAAAATTATGGAGTTCTTTATTTGCATCTTCACTGGGCAGACACTAGCTCCTGATAAAACTGGATTTTAGTCCTGAGCCTCTAAGTATTCAACAGAGGGCAGGTTAAAAAGTGCAAATGAGCACTCACTGTGAGTTATCTCCTGAGGGAAGGTGCTGGAGCAGTGTGCCAAGGAGCCTTAAGACTACAGTAAGAATATATATTTTGTGTCAAAGTAGCACATCCTTTGCAGTGCCCTGAAATAATACTACAAGGTATTCTCCTGAGGCAGAGTTTAGTCTCAGGACAGATAAGTAGCAGCTGCCAAGACCTAACAGAATGCAGAAATGCTTTACTATACCCACTGCACTGGAGTTTTATCAGACGAGAAATACAGCATTATTTGCCACATATAGCCTGATGAAATTCAATGATCATCTTGAGCTGGAGATAGCATTTATTAACTACAGTTTCTTTGAAAGCCAAAAATTATGCCCAGAATCTTATACAAAAATTAAGAAAAGCTGACTCTTCAGACACACAATTTGAAACACAACTTGTTGTCCCTCTGGTGTGATTCCAGAATTGTTACAGGATTTCACAGATCAGTTAATGATTTTGGTGGCAGGAAAAGTTTAGAGACTGTGCAGTTATAATGTTTATAATGTTTAGTTTGTTTGAAATGTGACAAGTTTTTTGGGTTTTTTTTAAAGGGTGTAGTGAGCCATATTTTGATCTTCAGAAAACCGTTGCGTCTTTATAAAATTAAGAAACCTCAGAGACCACATTCTTGATTGGTTTTGATTTGGTTTGAGCTTTGGTTTTGTTTTTTTTTTATTTGACACAAGTCTTGCATTATTTTATTTCCTTCCCTCTCCCCCCCCCCCACTACTATCTTACATTTTAAGTTTATCTATCTTGTG
>VZTH01013165.1:102968-144040 GCA_013397815.1 Aleadryas rufinucha | reverse complement strand
CTCCCCCCCCCCCCTCCAATTTATATAATTTAAATTGTAATATGATTGTAAATAATCATAGTACAGGAAATTTTTCGAAATTAATTCCAATTATTGAACTGTGAAAACAAAAATAGTTCTTCATATATAAAGTTTTAATATTACATTTATTTAATTTCAGACTCAAGTATCACTGAAACAAAAAATATTAGGATTTTTTTCTTGTCCGTTAAAAATACATTTTAAACAGAACCCACCTGCTATTTGTCTTACCCCCACACAAGTTTGGAAAATGCTGGAGATTAGAGCTGCAAAACTGGATGTTATTAAGCATACATCTAACATATCTATAGGTAGCTGCACTAAAACTAGATGGTCTGGTTAAATTAGTGAACCTAAGTGGAGGTGGCATATTAAACTTTGTTGCAATACTTGAATATATTCTGTATATCTTATGTAGGAGATTCTAAGTGACAGGCAAAGATGGTTTAAACAAAATAGCCCGAGATAAAGGATCTTCAATTTAGTAATTACTTTTCATTTTTGTGTCCCTCTGGGCTTTTTTTTCCCCACCTCCAGACTGATGAAGGTTCCTACATACAGACATCATAAGTGGAACAGTTAATTTGTCTACGTGCAATCATTTCTTACAGTCAGTGGAACTGCTGCCATGAGTCAGTTTGCAAGTTTGTTCTCATCATCTTTCTGGCAAGGAGTACCAACAGTTTCACAAGAAAGTCCAATTTCCCAAATCACAAATCTCAGCCCAATTTTGCTGACAAGTTTGTGCTTTTTAAAGTATTTGAAAGCTGAAGGTTTGAGTTTCATCAGATAAAGAAGCCCGACTCTCCAGGGTTTGACTTTACCTGTTTTAAGTAGATGAAACAGTGACTTTCAAATTCTTTGCACTATATGACTTCTTCCTGAGCCTGTAGCTTTGTCACTGGTGCCAGACTGACCCGAGACATTCACAATGCTATGTCTGCTCTCCCAGTTGTGAGCAACATGAATTTTAGCTTTGCCAATGTCCTGTTCCCAAGAATGGAGCAAATCCAGTTGACTCTGAGCATCTCATTGTGGGAACAAAGTTTTGCTCATTTTGTCACTGGTGTTTCAGGACTATTCTTACATGCAAGCACACGCACCAGTTGTTGTTTCCTCACTTTCTCTAACAAAAGGAGAGCTGTTGTCACATTTTTTTTCTACTCTCTTGGTTGTATTTGTCGGGCAAAGATCATCATGCTCTGATTTAGTGTTTTCAAATAAGTGTGCCCTCTGGTGCAGTGCTCTATTGAGAGACAACATAGCCCAGGCAGGAGAGTTCAGCATGGCCACTAATAAAACACAAGTGCTGCTTTGTCAGGCCACGAGTGATTACTTGAACAAGTGCCAACCAAGAAACCAAACATTAGAGCGCAGCTCTTCAGACCCTCAAGACAAAGGGCCAATTGACTTTCCTCATTAGTTTTTGTGCCAAACATGTAAACACAGTTTCCTCTCTATCTTTGATGCTCAAAACATGCCAGCTTGTTAACATCTTGGGTGGTATGGTGGTTTATGAGCTTGTAAAGGCTATTATGTACTGGTGGGTTTTGTCCGAATTGAATAGATTGGCTTATCCTAAGGACGCCCGAAACTGGCATCTTTTTGACAATTTAGAAATTCTGTCCTTGCTCTAATAGGCTAATGAAACTGCCTGAAAGAAATTTAAAATGCACAGGATTTTTCACTGGCACACATGCACATTAAAACTTTGTTAAATTACGATTGGTCTCTGGCTCACTGAAAAATAAAAACAAAACCCCGCCAAACTGATAAGAGAAGCTTTGGCTACATAAATTGCCTGATTAAACCTGGTATGTAACCATAGTGCAAAAATCTCACTGAGATTTTTTGCTTGGTATTCTTTATTTTACACTGCTTTTATTTTGAGGACCTCTGACATTTTAACATCCTGTGCATTTACTTGAGTCTTTTTTGTTTCTAATTGCTGTGACTATACAAGATAATGGAAATTGAAACAATTTGAAATAACCTGAAATGTTTGTGGAAGGTGTTGAATTTTAGTCAGTGCACCAGGGAATGTTTTCTGTCTTGGAAATCCCTTTCATATATGGTGTGACTCCTGGCATGAAATTTTACCAAAGTAAAACACTGAGGGTTTCTTAATGTGCCCACTTTATGAACGACTGTGAATGGTGGTGAGCTTAATGAACTGGCTTCCCTTTTCAGTTCTGCAAATTATATCCATACATTTTAGCTGAAAACTGGAGCTTACTTTTTTCCACTGTTCAAAAATATGAGGTTTTTAAAAATGACACTGATTATTAAGAGAAAAACAACTGAAACCCTCTGGTTAACTTGCATATCCAACTAAAATTGAAAGAAATTCACTTGCCAGCTTCTGTTTATATTGAAATACAGAATCATATAACTTCCCATCCATGGGTCTAATGAGAATTACATTATTGCCAATGAAGAAATGGTGAAAAATAGGCATGAGTAAATTATTTTGAATTTCCTTTTAAAGAACTGAAAGGTAAGTAAGGGAAAGAAGAATAATAAAGGTGTTCTGGGATTTTCTTCAACTCTAATACACACAGACACACACAGACACACATATACACAGAGAGAGAGAGAGAGAGAGAGATTGTACTGGTTTGAAAGCAAACCAGTGGGAGACACCAAGTCAGAATAACAATTTATTAGGAAAATTTAAAATAAAGGGAAGGGGGAAAAAAACCAACCTGGTTTAAACTGACAGAGTCAGGATACGACCTGACACCCTGTTAGTCAGGGTGGCAGTAGCAGTCTGACAAAAATGCTGGCTGCAGTCCTCCTGAAGTGATGGATGTGGGTCTGTTGAAGCAGTGATATTGTAGAAGGGTCTGGTCTTCCTGGGAAGGCCCAGTGGTGGCTATGTAGCTCTTGTCCTCTGGGAATCCAGTGGGAAAAGGCTGCCTGTGGTGTTCGAAATCCCAGATTATATCCAGGATGAAATGCTTGGTTCCTCTGTCTGTGTGGAGCATCTCACAATGGGATGATGAGTCATGAGGCAAGGCATTGATGGGGCCATTAACAGGAGATACTCCAGAAGCAGTTACCTATGAGCCATGGGCAGGGTCCTTGATTGCCCATTAAACAAAGATAGCTCCCGGAGGGAGGAGGCAAGAAAACACTGCCCCACCTGGTTTCAACAGCATATGAAGATGGTGATAGAATACATGCTTTTGGGCACATTTTACACTGTAACCTAGGACAGAGATGCATACATCTTTTACATAAGGGATTGAGCATGTATGGAGGTATCTGCAGGCAGAGCAGTGTGCCCAGTGGGAGCCCAGCTGCTGCTGGGCTCAATGAAACTAAATGAAAAAATGAGCTACATTTTTGGTGGAACCTTGGCAGCCAGATCCTTGCATTGAGATTCTCAGTGCCAGCAAAAAATTAGTATTAGCTGAACAGGAAAACAAACGTATGGAATCTAATGGCATGTAATATGATGTCTAATAATGAAACTCCAAGTGTCTCCTCCTGGTCTGTCCAACAGACAAGAGCCCCCACTGCCCATGTCTCTGGCTATGAAACTTCTGGCCTGCAGAGTCTTTAGCAGGTGTCTGAGTAGGCACACAGGCTCCTCACCTCTTCCCCCTTTCCACTGCAAGGTTGGTTGCGTGAAGTTTGGAGGTGCTGTCTACAGCTTAAGATTTCTGCCTGGGTTCTGTGTGTTTTAGGTCTCAGTCTGCAAGCTCTGTCTCTTTGAGGTTTCCCTGCATCATCTTGAATTAACCCTAACCCAGGAGTAACAGCAGAGGGCTGTTAATCATCTTGGAGTGGATGGACAAGGAAATGGTTTCCACCTAGAGCAAGCTGGTTTTCCAAGGCAGGTCTGTACAGGAATGATAAGGAAACAATCTCTCAGCTACAGATACGAGCCGCCTGAGGGGACTGATGGTGGGAATCCTGCAATAGATTAAGTTTCAGATGCTTTCAAAGAGTAGTACCCATACTATTCACCTTGAGGGGAAATGAAACAGAGAGCGATGTGCCTTCCTGGGGAAAAAATCACCTCTGGTACACCACCAGGGATGGATGAGCACAGCTGAGGGGAATTTGAAGGTATTGAAAACACTGTGCAGAACTGTGTTTTCATGCCCAGGGACACTGTCAGGTGCGTGCACAGGTTTAGGATGGACTCCCAGAGGGCCTTCACCATGGCCTGGGGAAGGGGCAGGGTTAAATCATAAAGAGGTCCACAGGGTCAGTGCTGGGTCCAGGGCAGATTGTGAAACAGGAGTTTCATTTCCCAAGGAGGTTTTATTGAATTGCCTCCTCACACAAAATTGTACTGAGACTCAAAGCCAGAACAGTGTCTGGACTCTTCTGAGGCTCTTAAGACTTAAATTGCCTTGGGAACTGCTGCAAGTGGGTCCAAACACTGAAGACTTGTAAGCGTCCAGAATGGAAGATCTCAGCAATTGCTATGACAGCTGGCAGCTAACTCTCAAAAAAGTCCCCTGAAATTTTCTCGGTGTTTCAAAACTATAGCTGCCTTTTGAATTTAAGGAGTTTTCCCTGCAAGTGGAGCTTCTTCCAGGCTTCTCAGTACTACAGGTAAAACTAGCTTCCAAAGCAGATTCTCAGTGCAAGGGACAGTGACAGATTTGAAGGCAAAGTGCTGGTAAGGTCCATATGAGTAGGGTAGGCAGCTACTGGGGAAATTAAAGAGTCAGTAAGATTAAAGGTACTTGTGGTGATGGTTCAGAGAAATATAGGTAAAGGTCTCTTGTCCTCTCCTTCCTCACACTCCATCTCCCTTGCTCATTGCTTTAGGTTACAGGAGTCTCAGTTCCTCCCTGTGTTCCTCCCTCTCCTTCTTCACAGATCTCTACTTCCTCCTTCAAGCTGCTGACTTCCTTTATCTTGATCCTCCCCCAAGAAGAAGTTCCTCTCCCATATTAAGGCATGTGCAGAGACATGTCAGTCATTCAAGTTCTGCTACATGCTGGCTGTGAGGTTGCCATGGTTTACTGAGGAATGGGTCTTCTGGATATTCCAGAGTTTTGAGATAATGTGGGCCAGCTCTCGGAGTAAGTAAAGCTACTGTCTGAGGCACATAATAATAGTTTTTGCTCAGGACTGAACTTGTATATATGAGAGTCTGTGTAAGACAGCTGCAGATATTGCAGGACAGTCTGCATTGTTCTTTATGTTGTTTTTTCTTCCTCCTGGATTTGACTGAAAATGTCATTGTTACAAACAATATTTTCTGTAACATGTTGAATTGGACCTAAAACTGAATTTGGCTCTGCACCCCTGTATTGAATGTTCATTTTATAATCCTTCTTAGCCTTTTCACTAAATTTCCTCTATAGAAATAATAATTTCAAAATGTGTTTCCAATAGCCGTAAATTTTTGATTGCCTGATGTTCAGGGTGAGTACATTAATACTGTTCAAAATGCTGTTTGCAGTTTTTTGGGCATCTCAACACTGGAATTTCAGCAATCTAATTTGACCTACTGAACCCTGCATGCAAATCCCTTGAATCGATCGCACCACACAAAGCAAAGTCTGCTGTAGTGTTGCTGCTAGAGTGAAAATTGAAGAGTAGGTTATTGATGCTCCTTTGCTACCAAGTTCACCATGGCAAAATCATGAGCTCATGATAGACCATGTAACTAAACTCTCAGCATTTTGATGTATAAGCTAAGACCAATACCTTGACTTTTCAGGACTAACAAAATGGATACAGGAATTGTGGAAAAGATGTCTGTTCTCATCCTAAGTCAGACAGATAGATAGGGCCACTGTGGACAAGAAACATCATTCTATATGTTTTACAATGGTTTCCTACTGAATTTCAACATTGTAGTGAAATGGTGAATTTCAGGCAAAATGAATTTCAAACATCACTGTGACAGAATGATCACTGCATAGGGGCAGGGAGGAGTCCCTGTGAGAAATCACTTTCTGTTAGTTTTGTCACCAGCTAACTGCAAACCAAAATGATCATCAATAGATCAGAAAGATGAAAATTTAAGTTAAAAAAAAAGTTATAAAAGCATATGTATCTGCCTTGCTTCCAGATTTAGGCTCTATTTGAGTGTTAACTCATCTGATCATCTGCAGCTGAGTTTGTTGTTAGAGATTTGTAGGTTCTCAGAGATAGGGAGATTGCTCAAGCTCTAGCAAAAACAACTGGTCAAAGTACTCATTAAATCACATTGGAAGCATGTGAAAATTACTTCTTAGATTCTTCAAGTTTTTCTCCTCCTTTGTGTATACAGCAGAGTAGCACAAAATGCCATTTATGAGGTCTACTTAGGAGAAGAACGTATATGACAGTAGGTGTCAGATTCTTTTCTTGGTAGGGTTCATCCTCTCTTCTTCAAATCCTCAGTGATTATGTAGTGAATTATTAATGGCAAGGTAAATGCAGTTATTCTGGTGGAAAAGAAAAAAGATGTGTACTGTTATTATGACTGAGAAATTGTTACATGGCAAAAGGATAGGCTGTCATTTACAAACCATTTTTCTATTTAAGGTTCTCTCACTCTCTTATTCCTCCCTAAGTAGTTTCACACAAAATTGAGAGACTGGGAGAAGGATGAAATTTCTTATTTAAAGGTCACTCAATGCAGTGGAGGCAATCCCGTTGGGCCTATCCTTGCAATGCTGCCTCAGAGCAGGATCGTGTTCGATCCTTTTGGGTCAGGGCAATTAGGATAAAGACTATCCAAAGACATTTGGTAAAGGGGAAACTGTCACCTTTATTTATTTATTTATTTGAAATAAAAAGATGATGATTTTATAGAAGAAACCAGTTTCAATAACCCTAGTCAGAGAAGTGAAACAGAGTCTAAAAATATAATCCCCAGAAAAATAGTCTATGACTACTGGTATTTAAATAATACAGGATACAAAGAAAGATCCTTTTTTTCTTCAAGTGCCTCCCCAAAATGCAGGGATGTTACAGACGTTTCATGATACTGATTGAGCATTTTATTGATTTGAGAATATTTTCTCTCTGGTGAAAACAAAATAATTCAAATTCTCTAAAAAAGTGCAGAAATTACTATTTTCCTATTTCTGAATGCTTTGTCACCTGTAGTTTATATACCTCATATACTTTTGTCCAGTCTCCCCCACTGACAGCCTTTGTATGTCATCTGCACTCAAACCAGAACAAGTAGAACTATGGTGTGATCTCTTTGTTCATAAGATTACTATTTATACTCTATTGCCATCCTTACTTCTTGAAGAGCACCTGGCAAAATAGGATCCCAATCTGCTTTCAGGCTGTAGGAATACTCACTACAATGTGGCAACAACACATTTAGTTTCTAGATGCGTGTTCACACACATAAAGAAGTTCTGTGGGATTCAGAGTAATATGTTACTCTTCTAGAAAAAGCTTATTTTTCTCTGAAGCCAAGCTTTTTAAGGAGTTAGAAATATGGTCTTTGTTCTTTCTAATGCACAGCTTTATTCTTCTCATAGAAAATAATCATTCTGCTTTATTAAACCCATAAAAACTTGAAGGTTACAAAACCTACTGGAGAATGTTTGCACTCAACAATGCCTTTTTCTAAGTAGCAATGAGGGTGGCTGCATAGTTAAGATTTCTGATCTGATCATTTATTTAAGCTATTACGTGATTAAATTTTGTTCTGGTTTGTATTCAGGCAGCTTCTCCAAGTATGTTAGAGATATCATACACTGAAATTCCAAAGTGGGTGCAGGGCTCCCTACTTTTGTTCTTCTGCACTGATAGTTTTTAAAATGAAAGCTTTAATCTGTATTATATAGGATCATTAATTTCTGCATTTTACACTTGAGCAACAGCATTCTGATTATCTGCTGCAATGAAAAATAAGCAGCCCTGCTCCTGCAGACTTAATTACTTACTGCAGGGCCCATCCCTTCCTAGTTATGGCACGCAATCTGCAAATGGGGTCAAAAACATTATTAAAAACCAAATTACCCACTGGATGGAGAAAACAAACATACAACTGTGACCTAGAGGACCTCACCAACATAAGAGGCGAGGCTAGCTGCACACATTACACAGCTCTGCTCTCAGACAAAATAAGCAGCCAGATGAGCTCATCACCCAGGATAGCCATGTATGCTATCATGGTATAAAGTGTGTTCTGCCTAAGTGTTTTATAAACGGTGGAAGTGACTGATGTGGAAATGCACCCAAGTGCTTTGGAAAATGTGCCTGCTGAAGAGGTGCCTAGACACAGCAGGGATTTCTAGAAAAGCTGACTTTGGCAGGAAGGATCAGGACTGGCTCCCTGAAATCTCACTGTGTGGCCCTCTTGAAAATTAAGCTCTATATAGCAGATCCTTGTAAAAGTGTGATTCAGCTTTGAAGAAACTTAGATATAGACTTTCAATAAGGTAAATATTTTGTATCTACCATTCTTTGGAAATAGTACTGGTTGCATTTTAGAGCAAGCAATAGGAGTTATGAAGGATTTGGGAAATTTTAAAAGTAAATGCAGTAGTGCTTACAGAAACACATAAAAATGAAACAGCAAACAGACTGACTCCCTTTAAAAAATAGTAACTTATTTGTTTAAACACAGTGTAGAAGAATGTGTCATATTTATACAATTTCCATAGTTGAATGGATGAAAAAAATAGATCTGAGATGGAATTTTCCATGTCTAAAAGTCTAATGGCTAGTAATAGAATTGTAAACTAGAAATGAAATGCTGATCCATTTATATTAACAGAGATACAATATTTACTTGCAATATTTCTAGCAGTAGCATGCTAAGCTAATTTATAAGACAACAGGACAAGGAATCTATTGTTTTGAAATCACATAAAAAGCAATAATAAAAGAAAACAATAAAATATTTAAAGTGCATACAAGAAAAATAAGTCCATAAAACACACAGTTAACATTAAAAAATCATTCAGTACCATTTGGAATTTATCTATTTGAATATGCTGTATTTAATTAATTGTAAGCACTGAAAATTGCTGAAGCTTAAAAATATTATTCTGTCCAGAACATAATAGTATATTTTTTCTATGAAATAAAAACATTATAAATTCTAAATAATAAAACTCCTGGAAATGGAGAGGGTTACAACAAAACAGTAGTAAGTTATCAACATGCAAAAATATGAGAGATGCAAATAGTCTATAATCATGTAGATATCAAGAGGAATCCCATAGTAAAGTTTGTGCTGTAATTTTAAACCTGAAGAAGCATTAAAATAATTTAAAAAATTTGCATTTGCTGAATTCCATCTGCAAGTCCAGCAGAATGAATCTTCATGGGGTAGGATTTTTTTCCCCTTTAATCAGCTACTAATGTTTTTCTACGACCCTCTGCTTTCCTGGGATGTCCATCTGCATAGATACCTATGATTCAGACCTCTTGCCCACTGAATTGAGATTTCAGCCAGAAGTCACATGGACATTTTCCTATTGAACACAGAAGGGCTTGTCCTCAGTTGGTCAGAGCATGGTGCAAATAACACCAAGGTTGTGCGTTTGATACGCGTGTGGGCCATTCATTTATGAGTTGGATGATGACTTGATGATCCTGGTGGGTTCCTTCTGACGCCTTTTTCTTGGTCTTAAAATCAAGAGCCAAACACGGTTAGAGGGGAAAAAAGGGATTTTACCTTGGTATTTATTTTAAGGATCCTTGGTGCACTCCGTCCAGGTGGAGCACGCTGGAATGCACACCCAAATGCACACCCAAATGCACACCCAAATGCACACCCAAATGCACCCCGTGAGCATCCCCCCGAAAATGCCCCCCCACAATCGTTTGGGTATGAAATTATAGACTTTACCAATTAACCTATCTATCAAAGATTCCCCAATGAGAGGCTGAGCGAACCCCCCTCTCCGAGGAACTTTCCTCCCCTGGACAGGCCTATCTCAGTTTACAAAATGTGTTCCAAAGAAGCCCTTGGTGTCTGAGGCTTCTGAGATGTTTGGTCTCCTGGCTTAAGGAATATTGGGTCTATGCTAGTTATCAAACCTGAAGAATTAGAAGTATGTGGGCTAAAAGGCCCTTAAGAATACATAAAAGTTATACAAAAGAGTATATAGAGGGGGTATATATAAAAAGCAAAAAAGCATCATGGCACCACTTCCAATTTAGAATATTCTATGATTGTGACTGTGTGATATCTGAGCTGTGGGCCTCCCTCTTCCTTGCTTTCTGGCACTGCCTGTCTGTTCCCAAGCTCACTGGGAGCCCCTGAGAAGATGGCGATGGTGAAGGGAAGGATAGGGATGTAGATGAAAAGGTGGGGAGAGAGCTGCAGTGCTCCCACAATCCAAGGGGTGGCACAGGGAGGTTAGAGAAGGGAAGATGCACTTCAAGACAGATATTTATAGAAATGGGGATTTGTTCAAGGATTGGGAGGACTGGAAGGACTAGCAGGACTGAGAGTGGCTTTCAGCCTTGGAGGACAGCCTTTTTGTGTGGGTACAAAAGGAGGCGTGACAGCGGGGAGCTGGCACTAAGCTCAGGGGCAGAGAGAGAGAACAGTCTGACTCATCTGAGCAAAAGCACAATAAGGACACGCAGATTCCTCTGCTCTGTGGGCTCAGGTGGCAGCTGGCTCCCCCAGAGCTTGGCTCAACACCACTGTGGGCAGAGTGTCCAAGTGGGCACAGCTTTAGCAGCCCAGCTCTGAGCAGAGGTGTTGTTGCCTGAGGGGCTGCTTGGATAGGGAGAGTGGGAAGCTTGGGATGCCTACCTCCTGCTGCAGCTCCTCAGCAGCCTGTGCTGCTCCCCACAGGGACAGCTGCGGGTTGACCTGAGCCTGGTGTCTGCTGGCAGGAACCTGAGAGCAGAGACCCCAGCCCGGCCTGGGTGCCCCCGGCTCTGCCACGGCAGGGGACAGCACTCCTGGCGTGCTGCAGCAGGTGCCACCTCACCTTGTCCCCACATCATCTCCTCTTTCTGTATTTGATTTCCAGAATGGAAATGCAATAGCCCTGTCAAGTTGCTGAATTGGGGATGAGAAAAAATGTTTCAGAAACACAAGATGATCAGTGCAGCAGCCTGAGTAATTGACAGCATGCTCTCTATTTTTATTTGCCTGATGTGATTCATTGTTGCAGGAGCAGCCTTTCAAGGAGAAAGCCTGAAGTACTGTTCTTGATGTTGTTACAAGGGCTACTTGCTTAAATATTATTTCATAATTAAGCTTGTCAGGTCCATGTCTGGATTTGCAGACCAATACTTGATATTCACTTTCGTATTCCTTGGGCCAAAGAAACTGCAAAGCCATTAGGTAAAAGAAATTAATGCAGCCTATCACCAGTGCCTGACTACATGCTCCAGGAGGAGCCTTAAATAAAATCCCAGCATTTCCCTAATATTTGCACAATGACAGTAGATTTTTTGTTTATACCTCTATCTCAAAGCATTCCTGGAGCAATGCACAGCAGTGGTTGCAAAGCAGAGTCCTGCAATAGCACTGTAAAACTTTTGTACTGAGATTTTTTTTACAAATTTTTAACTCTTTCAGAGAAAGAGGAGGAGAAAAGTACTTAAGTTTCTTTTACATTTCCCTGGAGGGCCTTCTCTCCTTGGCATAGAGGACCAAAGACAACTCGAACTCCTTGGCACATTCAGTGGAAGCCAATCATTCCCGTTATCTTTTGTCCTTCAGCAGAACTTGGGTCTCTGTTTTGCTCAAGTCGTCCAGCTCTCTCACAGATCATCTTCCTGCCATTCCCTGAGATTTTTCCCTCAGCCTCTAGGACAGTTTAGCTCCATTTCCATTCTCCTTGCTGTGGCTTCTTTAAATACATAAAATTTTATCCCTAAATTCCCAGGGTAGGTATTAGTGCCTTTGCTGAGAAAAGCTGATTTTTATTGGCCAGTTAGCAATCACTCACAGTTGAGATGATTTTTTTTTTTAATTGTTATCTGTGTGTTGTTGTTTCAATATCTTTGAGTATTAGATTGTGTGTTGGATGTGTAAAATGTCACTGGCTCATTTTAATTATTGGTCACCGCACAAATGAACCTCTTTAAGAGATGCATTGTTTTGCAGGTAGAACTGAAATTATGTTTAGAAGGCCTCAATGTTTGTGATCACACAGCATCAAGAGATAAAATTTTTGTCATTAATCTCACCAATTTTAACATTTCTTATGAAGTATCAGGTCCTACAAATCTGAGGAGATGAAAATCTGAGATTTTGGAAACAATTAAAAAAAAAAACCTGAAACATTTTTTGTGAAATAGGAAGCTAAAAATTAGACTGTAAAGCCTCAAAACATAAACATTTTAAAACAAGGGTCCCAAGGAAGTGGAATGCACAAGTATAGAGCAGAGAGGATTCTAATCTTGCCATTTGTAAAGAATTGTGTTATGACTTGTCAATACTTGGAGTCACTAAGCTCATCTCAGGAATGAAATATGATGGTGAATTCACATAAACAAAGAGGAGAAAAGCTGTCTGGAAACACTGGCTACTATGTTTTACTTAGTGGTGTGCTTTGTGTTTTATTTTACAGAAATTCTTCCTTTAATTTCCTCTCTTGTTAATTCTCATGATCAGTGGTCATGGCTCAATTTGGACTCGTAGAAATTGGCTTCTTGCATTGGGTTGTCTCTCAGTCGTGCCATTTCTAGGATGAAAGCTGAGCAAACAGCACCGAGGCACACACTATGAGACAGGAGGTCTGAACACAGCTCCAGGGAGAAAGAAGTCATGTTACATTCACAGCCAGTGCTTGGTCAATGGGTTTTGCAGAATAGAACGTACAGGGATTGCTCCTCTCTCTGGCATGCTCAGTGCTGTTTTCAATTACAAAAAAATCATGCCATCCCTTCCACAGATTCCTCACTAAAATAAGACATCTGTCAGTTGGAGTAAGCCAGGCTTGGGTTTAAAACCTGTACAAATAGTGCAACAGACTCATGGCTTCACACTGAAAGAGAGTAGGTTTAGATTAGGTATTGGGAAGAAGTTCTTTATTCCTAGAGAATGCTGAGGCACTGGCACAGGTTGTGCAGAGAAACTGTGGATGCACCATCCTTGGAAGTGTCCAGAGCCAGGTTGGATGGGGCTTTGAGCAACCTGGTCTGGTGAGAGGTGTCCCTGACTCATGGCAGAGGGATTGGAATTAGGTGATCTTTAAGGTTCCTTTAATTTTGCATGGAGTAATTTCTCAGCCTCTGCAATGTCTACCACTTTTGTTTAAATAATCCTACTTAGAAATTATTTCCTCTCGAGTCCATTTTCTTTAGCACCCTGTGCTGTGATAACTGATGAAACATGCTTTTAAGTCTTGGGACTAGAGAGGAAGAAGAAGCAAATTAATTCCGTGGGAAAACTTTATTTAATGCAATGCTTATACAGGATGGTATTTATGACAAATCAGTTACCTGAGGTGTTTTGAAAAAATGCAAGAAAAATGTCCAGGGACTTAACAAAAGTTTGTTTGAGGTTTAGAAGAAAAATTACCCCTTGGAAAGCTAAAATGGCTTCATTGCAGGAATCCAGCAACACTGATCTTGTTTCAAATTAGTATTTGCATTAATTTCTTCTAACAACACAGGGTTTTTTCTTTATTTTTCTTGAGATGCAAAGTAAAACCGACTCAAATGAACTTCAAAAATATATTAGTGAAGTTTTATGGTAGACTCAAAATTTAAAAATAATATAGCCAACTTGCATGAAAGATAAATTAGGTCCATCCTAGCATTTAAGAGAATTTCTGTTATGAACATGTTTAAAAGTAAAAAGCACTGGTAAAAGCAGAGTATATTTTAAGCTAATACTTTTAGAATATTTTCAAATGTTTCAGGCCATTAGATACATATAATATGTGAAATGAGATGATGAACCTTGCAAAGTGCCTATCTATAGACTCCCATAGAACAGACCTAAATAAATTGCCAATAGATACAGAATGCAAATGGAAGCAAATACTGATAAAGACAAAACCATGCATGTCAACAACACCGTTCAAACTGGTGTACTTAATTAAAAAAGTGAAGTCAATTAAAATCAAAACAACAGTGTAGCATGTACAAATGCTGGAATAATCATTAGGCCTTGCTGAATAATGAAGGAATAAAGAATTTTTTTCAAGTGAAACAGCAGGGGTGATACATTACACAAAGCAACAATCTACAACAATATGACAATTGAATTACTTCAGCCCCATTAGGCAGGTGCAGAAGACTAATTAACATGAATTTCTTCAATGGAAAAGAAAAAAACACAAACTTTTTTCTAGTACAAACTGCTATTTTTTCCCTCCAAAATGATGAGAAAATATGTCATCAAGCAGACTGATTAAAATGAAACCTTTTTGCTTATCCTCTATGTGAGACCCTTTAATTGTAGAATAAAATATGTACACAGTGTATTTTCTCATAGTCTGACAGTGCTAAAACAGGTCACCACGGTTCACATTGGCTTTTGGTCTTCTGCTGAGGCATAAGCATTGACTGCTCATTTCAAAAATATAATGTAAAAGGCAAGAGGTTTTGAATTTTCAAACTCAGGTATTCAGTCAGGCCTCAGGTCTCATTCAATATCTTCTTTTCCCTTTCAAATTCAGAATAAACATGTGACCTCCAATTTCAATCTGGGCAACAACTGTTCTATAAAATGACAAGAAGGAGTGAACAAATTTCATAATATCTCATGAACTGTAAGTTGTTTCTTAAACTCCAGATGCATCCAATGTTTTTCCCTTTGGAGTTCTACTAAAATAATTCAGAATAGTTCTTTTGAAAGAGATTGGAGACAGATAGCCATGCAGTTTACGGAGGGACATTTGATTTTCTTCCTTTGTGATCAAAGAGATGGATAAACACTAGCAGTGGTCATGTTAGAAATATATTAATTAAAGATGCAGGCATAATATCTCAAGTGATTAAGTTGGCATACTTAAGAAGCTGCTGCTACAGCCAGAGAGACTGTGGAAGGATTAATGATCATTTTACGAGCCAAGGTTGTGTGCTCTGGTAGGTTTAACTAAGCCATTTTACCTTGTCTATGCAATAGTCTGTGAGGAGCTGAAAACCCCTGGGTCTGCCAAACAATATGCCCTGTCCACAGCATCTCCTACCACCCTCGTTGCCCATGGTCTTTGCACAGCTGGTGGGCTACTGGTGCTACCCTCCATCCTGAACACGTCTAGAACCTACTGCTGTATGTCTGTGTCTGCATTGAGGCTCGTCTGAAGCGCTGTACTCGTCCTCTTCTCTACCACTTGACTAGATGTATGACAATAGCATAGTTTTGCTGTATTAGCCTAGAGATACATATGCTTCCATTCTTGTGAGTTGAGTTGTTGGGATCAAGTATTGCTAAAAACAAATTTCCACTTTGAATTAGGAATAAGCAACTACCACCTCTTGTCACTGTTGTAGCGGGGACGGAGAGAGAACGAACACAGATTCAGTCCAGGAAGCAAGGAGAAGTAGCCCTTTTATGTAATTATATCCAGCTCGTTTTATACCCTAGTATTCTTACATGGTGTAAGGTCATTGGACCTCTGGTCATCCACCTCCTAGGGTGATTGGCTGAACTCTACAACACCCATTTCAAAATACTTCTCTAGTCAGTATCATAACAATACTACAAAACAACTCACAGGTGCAGATAGATAAGAATAGTTTACAGAAACCCGTAACATTGTTTTGAATAGCTTGTGTGGGAAAAGCAAAGCTCTCACAGAATGCTACAGTCTCATAAAATACTGCAGAAAGCTGGAAAGTTTCTCTACTGAAAGCTTGTCAGCTCCACAACCTCTCAATTAACTGGGATTAATTTTCCTTTGAGAGCTGGGAGTCCCATAAGTATTTGAGGCTGCTGTATAGACTAGTTACACAGATTTTCTCACATTTGGGGTGTGTTTTTTTTAAATTATAAACTTTCTAAATTCAATCATCTTTTATTTTTCTAAAATCACCAAAGACTAGAGAGCTTTAGAGAGTTGGAATGCTTTTGAAAAAAGGAGTGATGCTTTGGGACAAAACTAAATTTTAGAAATGGAATGAAAACATAGTAGTTACCAATATGTGAGCAGATGTTTGATACTTTTTTCTGATTTGATCAATTCTGCTGGTATTTGAACCAGGGAGTCTTTAAATGACTGATTTCTGGAGCCGTGAATGCTAATTCTGTAGATATCCTGCATGTAGTGCTCATTCCCTAAATATCCATGTTGATATACCTTTTTTTCTATCCCTCTGCATCTTATGACAGACTCATATCTGGAGTGGTCTGTCTGCTTCAATGACCTCTGATGTTCTAAGACACCGCTGATGGCATTTTTCCATTTAAATGTACTTGCAGATACATCTTATTTTGATCCCATACCCTCAAGTTATAAAAGCTATGTTGACAGCCTGGCAGAAACTATGGAGAAACCACAGAGAGTGAATGCACTGGTTCTGCTGCAGTGACCTGGGAATGCCAGCATGGACAAGGATCTGTTAAAGCAGGTGCTGCAGAGATAAAACCCCTGGGATAGTTTACAATGTTAAAAAAAAATATAAAGAATAAGTAGTATTGTAAGTCCTGCTACTACTCTACAAGACCACTGCCACAACATGGATAGCACTAAAACCTCTCACTCCAGAGAAGATGAAAGAGCCAAGAGGGGCCAACATCCCTTCTCTGCACAAAGTCTGAAGCAGCCTGCAAACGACAGAAGCTGCAAACCCACAGAGCTGCCCAGCCTGTAACTGAGTTGGGGAAAGAGAGGGAGAGACATGGCTGACAGCATTTTGTGCTGCACTACAAAAATAGTGGGCTATAGAAGTGCCATGCACATTTTGCTCAAGGTAGTAAATGGCTGATGCTATTTTGGTCCTATGTGATTTACTTACTGTGTCTAAGCTTCCTTGTCTTTTATCACTGCTCCATCTTCCATATAGCTGGAAGTCAATTTTATGTGGACTGTTTTTCTAAAATGGAATTTTTAGAAATTTCTATTTTTCAGCTTCTGGCCAAACCATTTTTTCCTCCTCCTTCTTTCAGGCTGCTGTATTACCCTTCCAGATAACTGGGAGCTGCCCCCCAGCTCAAGGCAATAGCAGACATCTGCCTGGACACAAGCACCAGGCAGCAACTCTTGCTGCTAAAGAACCAAAGACTTGTTAAGGGGAAAAATATTTATAAGCTCAGCCAAGTGTAGAGAGATATTGTGGGGTGGTTCTTGTGATGATTAGATGACCATTTCTTACATGTCTCAGCTGCTTCATCCAGTGTAGATATCCTGCAGCCAGGAATATGGTCCTACTGGAGAAATCTCTGGGTTAGGAAAAGTAAAATATTGGACTAGAGAAGGAGTCATGTCTAGAGGAGAGAAGAAGAGGTAGACAAGGTAGCTAAAAAAATATAATAGACATATAAACAAAAAATGATTGCAGGCATTGACACAAAAGTAGACAATTCTAGAGAGGGCTGTTTCATTCAAAGACCTTGCTCTGCACCTCAGTTATGACCTTGTCAAGCGATGCAACCTGTAGAGAAGGTTTCTGTCTGGCAGCATCATCACACTGTTCCAAGTTCCTGCTACAGGCTCTTCACTCTCTGCATTCCGGCCCAGCAGGAACGCACCTTTGTTTTCATTAGGAAAGACAAAAGATCCTTCTGACAGTTTTCTGTCCCTTGAATCACTGATGTACTATATAAATATGGTGCCTGTCTATTTATTGTCAGACCTGAGCAGGTATGCATGGATTTTTCTAGGGCTCAGGTATTCTCCTTTTTCTAGGGTTCAGGTGCTGTAGTTTTTCCATTCAGTTCCAACAGGAAAACATTATTTTGTTGGTGATGTGCCACAGGAAAAGCCTGTCCTGCCTTCTGGCAGTGTTCAGTGATGCCTACAGAGTTAGTTAATGGGGAGTTACATGTTTCAGGCTACAAAAATCAGCCTGTGAGAAGAGTTTGCTAATCCAACCTTTGAATCCTGCCTCTTCAAAAACTTTCATGCCTACCTTGGCACTCTGGGGACACTTTCACTGAACAAAGGTACAGTGTACCAAGAACACTTTTATTTAAAACTATTTCTGAAAGCGGAAGTGGAAGTTTAGAGTGTTTTGGTTTGAGGCTCCCTCCTTTGCTCCCGCATCTATGATATATTCCTGGGCAATAAAAAGAACTAGCCAGTTCTTCCTTTTCTTTCCAGTCCTTTGTTTGCAATGTCCATGCAATTACTGAAAATTTATAGGAACAGAGTAAGAGGCCCATAATCTTATAGCCTAAGGAGGCAAAACTGATGGAGGAGAAGACTTGCTTAATGCATTTTGCCCTATGACCAATTTCATGTAGAATATGTGAACCATTTGGTACGAGCCTCCCTACCTCATAGACTCTGTCCTCTGAAGTAGCTGTCATGATCACCAGATTAGAAAGTAATACTTGCTGGCTTACTTTCCAGCTTTATTTATGGTTTTCTAAGAATAAAAATTATGAAAGCATCCCTCCCATGATCCTGCTCTGGGGATGCAGCTTCTGAGGTGGATGGATTTGAGTCCCATTTAATAAAGAAGGGAATCGAATACTGGATACACATCTCATTTCCAACCTTTGCTAGATGAACCCTCTGAGAATAGCTTGATTATTGTGATGAAGGAGAACCAGCACCTGAGCAGGAGATAATACTTCTCTGTGGTGCTATTTTAGTTGGTTTCATTTGGGAATTCTCTGTCAGGAGCCAGAATGAAAAATGGAGCTCCGTATAAATCAAATGGACATACATTAAGCCTACTCCAGGGTTAGTGCCCCCTGTGCCAAATATTTGAATACAACTGCTATTTGTCAGACAATGTTAGACTGACACACACAGTCTGTATTTGTCTCCTCAGAAGTAAATTCTAAGTTATAATAAATGTGCAAACTCATAGCCATGGTAGATATTTTTTGCTTTCATCATACAAGTGATCACATGATGTTATTTGTCATGATAACCTAAGCATCATACTTAGAAGATGAACTACATTCATGTTATCTGTGAACACCATGTCCTTGCTCCCCCCTTTCCCACCCCCAACTTATTTGGAGAATAATAAACAGGCTTTTTAAAACAGAGTGAATAATCTCCTGAATATTTATTCCCATTAAAAGTAGATGCTTTTTTCTTTCTATGAATATTTTTCAAATAACAATGCTTTCAGCTGGTTTGCTTATAATAAAGGCTGCAAACATTACTAAAGAAATTGGCAGCTTTTATTCACAAGAGAATTTTCTCTGGAAGGGAAGGAAACTGTTTGGTGAATCCTCTTTCTTGCTTACCCCCAGCAGTTATCACTGCATATAAAGAGGTTGGATGAGCCCCGAAGGAAGTAGGTATGTTTGTCCCTATACGAGCATGTTAGAAATGCCAAGTTAGTGTGACTAATGGATAAGACAGAAAGCAAAGCTGGTGATCTAACATGAATAGAAGCATTAGAGGGAAAACCAGGAATGCAAATCTCACTTTGTTAGAAACACAGACCTTATGTCTGCTCCAGAGTTTTGTTTCATCAACTCTTACAGCTCATGGGCTCCTTCACTGTACAGAGCAACTGTAAATCCTGCAAAAACTGGGAGAGGTAGAGCCTGTAGAAGCTGATGTTTGTATTCAAAGTTGCTTGATGGAAGCTGCTAAGCGATACTGAAAATGCTGGCAGGAATCCCAGAGTTCGGAGGGAATTTCCATGTGCTGACTCAGACATGAATTTAAGCTCGCTGGAGTGCTACACCTGATCCTACTGAGGTTATGAAATCTGGAAGCAAGACTGAATTTGAAGTGAACTACTGAAATTCGTAACAGCACGTGTGGAAGACACAAAAAGAAAGGGTTGTGGATGCAAACACAGTACGTAGCTCCCTCTCATGTACTGTACTCTCTGAGGAAAAATTAGAAAGAAACTCACTGAACAATAAGTCAAGCAGCATCATCTGGGAACAGAGGCAGCAAAATTCTTGCCCTTCCAAACTGACAAAACAGATTAACAGCTGTTTAATCAGCTACGGAGAATCAGCTATGATCAAAATATGTTGCTGCTGGAAATACCTTAAATTCACAAGAGAGTACTGGGTGCTTTAAGTCTTGCCATTTCCTGAGCTATCTTCTTTATATGTTGCTTTTAGCAAAACATACCTCTATACTTACATGTCAGTATGGAAGTTAAAGCTTAATAAGCTTAATAAGCTTTTTAGATACACTAGTTCAAAATTACTAATGAGAAATCATTTTTCTAACAATTCCAGTTAAAATGGAAACTCTGGATTTCAGGGTAGATGTAGTATTAAGATGACTTTTTGGAAAGAGGAGGCCAAGCAGGGCCCATCTCAGCCCCTGTGAGAGCAGTTTATTTGAGCTGCAGGGCAACAATGGGAAGAAACCCTTGGTTAACTAACAGTTTTGTAATCCGATGGGAAACTTGCAGACAAATTCTCCCAACCCTGCTTTTACTATTTCCCTTCTCATTGTCAAGAAAGAGCTGCTTGCTGGTTATATCTTTATTATCCCGTAGCGCTTTAAAACACTTTAACATCTCTGTTTATATGGGAAACATCATCTCCATCTTTCCAAAGTCTTTGAAAACTTCTCACCAACCACAAGATTTATTTTTCAGACTCTGGTTTGTACTGTTCATGTCTAGAGCTAATGAAACAATTCAGAAAAATTCATTTAATAAACTACATCTCTGTCTGCTGTGGCTCATCAAATGCATCATGGTTTTCTCAAATTTCTTGATGATTTGAAATTTTTATGAAAAACACCTTACACAGAGTTCTTAATGTTTCAATCATTTCTCAGCAGTCTCTTGCAAACCCTCAGTGTTTCAGCATCAAGCTTATGATTGGATGTAAACCAGGAACGTTGCTGAGACTGATTAGAACATCTTCCCAGTCTAACCCTTGCAATTACAAACTGGAAATGTTTGTGTCTGTACAGGAGATCGGTTACTTTTTTTTCCTTTTTCTGCTGTCAGGAAAATTCAAATAAGACCAAGGAATTTTAATAAGCAGTTGATTATGGACATGTTTGGATAAAAGGTTGTTTCTCTCATGGGCAAGATTTTCAGAAGGAAAGTAAAGTTTTAATCTGTTGTCAAAATTCTGTTTAGACTCAGTGGCAGTGGGATTTTAAACACTGCCAAGTACTTTCCAGAACCAATGAATTTATTTAAGGAAGAGGAAAAATGATTTAACAAGTGGCAACAGCTTTCAGAAAATCTTAGGAAAGTGCTATTGTATGCCCTGCACAATGAAAAAGGAAAAAATCTATTTTTATCTGAAATTGCACTTATTTTACACATAATAATAGCTGGTTTAAAAACAAAAGGGAAAGGCATTGAAATATATAGCTTTTTGTCATTTATTTATTTCAACTTCCATGTCCCTTAGCTTCAATGTCACTTTATTTTCATTGAGCTGCTTGAATTTTATTAAGGTTTCTTTTTACTTGGTGCTAAAATATTTATGTTGACATAATTAGATCTTATGGTCATGGAATAACATTTATTCAGCTGAATATTCAGCATTTATTCAGTACATGTCCTTTTTCATTAACTAACTCTAACCTACAGCTCTTCTCCTCCAGTAACAGAAAGCAGAGTTCATGAAATTTGCAGTGCATTTTCTGTGAATGAAATTCACCGAAAACATTGGACGTTTTTGTTGGCAACTGTATGCCCTGGGGGGATAGGAATTTTCCAATTTTGTGTGGTAGCCTTGGGTTTTTTGCTTATAAGTGAGAATGTTTTTGGTTTTAGTTAAAATTCACAACAGAATTTCTTCCTAGAAGTAGAGACACATTGCATTATTTTCGCACTGGGCTGTGGTTATGTAGCAGCAGGTTCACACAACTTCTAGCAATGACATCAGGCTTGTGTGTTAAACACTATGTTCCATGGGATAAATAGTCCTGTGTGGATGTGGCACTGGTATAAGCCACGAGGATCTGCCACATCATGAACAGAATGCAAAAAAACATTTCTGCAAAATACTTCCAAAAGTTACTCCTGTATGAAGCAGTTGCTTACTCATGAGTCACCTCCTCGTGTGGTGTAGGCGACCTACTGTAACAAGCTAACTTGTACCCAGGCCCTTTTTTAGTTCTCTCACCTCCTTTCAATCTGTCTAACAGCTTTCAAGAGACAGACATGTCCCTGTGCATGTCAGGAAAGGAAAGCAGCAGCTCATATCAGCTGAGTGGGTATTTATGGATTTTGGGAGATGGAGGAGATAATACTTGTATGGGTATAAACGCAGGAAGAGTTCAGTCTCCAGTGGGCAACTTGTACGAGTTCTGGTGTAGGTTTGTTCAGATTAACGGGGTTTCTGATTTTTGGCTCAGAGAGTTATCTCTCTAAAGGTCTGTGAAAGGAAGAAAGAGAAACTACGACATAAAATAAGCTTCTGGTTTACCAAAGTACAAATCGCAGTGTGAAAACTCACTTTGTTCCTCTAAGATGAACAAAACCTTAAAATTAATTGGAAAAGAAAAAACAATAGTAGAGGCAACATAGCTTAACTGAGCTGTGAGAATGTGGTAGGGTACATGTACAGAGTATTTTTTCAGGCAGATTTGATCTCACCCTTCTCTGAGCCAACTGCAAAACCCAAATCTCTGTATTGGCAGACATATAGCTGTAGTCCTCACAACACTCATTCTAAACTAATAAGTCTGGCAGAGGGAGAGAGTATATTAGCTCATTCTTAGTTCCAGCAGCTACCCAGAAGGCATTACAACACACTTGAGATATATCTCATACAAGCTACTGATATGCCCACACTGCACAGAAGTGACTGCAGTGTGCTGTAGGGACAGCTCAGGCACCAGCAGTTGTGACAGTTCAGAGTGAGGTATTATGCCTTACATCCCAGGCAGACTATTGCTGAGTCAAAGCTGCTTTAGCTGTGACTTCTGTGGATGAACCTATCAAAAGAGTCCTGTTTCTTCCAATAATAATAATAATAAAAAAATCAGTATTCTCAGTGCAGCATGTGTGTTTTCAATTTGCGAGCTCAACAAACAGTATTTTAGCCTCAGGTACCTCTGAACATTTCCTGGATGTAGAGTCTGTGTAATAAAACTTCTAAAAAGTGCCTTGCTTACGATCTGCTAGGTCAGGAAAAAAAGCTCTGTAGGAGTGGGATGAATTAGGAGAAAGTATAACATATGGTCAGAGGAAAGAAATTGCCACTTTCTTGTCCCTAGCATTAAGCTAAAGAAGCACACTTTAGAAGAAAATAAGCATTTTAATTTTTTTTTCCAGACTCCAGGTGTCTGGATCTGTCAGCTGAATGCAAGGCAGAGCTCAGAATTATTGACTGAAAAACAGGGCCACCAGTACTTTACTTACTCTTTGCAGAGATAGAAGCTGTAGGTGCTCAGGTGGGAGATGATCTCTGCTGCGAGCCTGCTGTGTGCCTATGCAATCAACAAGGCCAACAGCGCCTGGGGCTGGATCTAGAGCAGCGTGGCCAGTACCTCAAGGGCGTGATCATTCCCCTTTTTTCAGCACTCCTTGGAGGGCACCTAGAGTCCTGTACTGACTTTCAGACCCTGGTACAACAAAGACATGGATCAAGTGGTGGAAATTCAGTGGAGGCCCACCAAGATGGTCAGGGTCTGGGGCACGTGCCCTACAGAATAGGGGCTGAGGAACCTGCACTTGTTTGTCCTCGAGAAGGGAAAGCTCGGGGGGGCCTAAGCAGGGCCTTCTAGAACCTTGGCGAGGACTCTGAGAAGACAGAGCCAGGCTGCTCACAGCAGTTCATGGCAGGAAGGAAAACGACAGCGAGCATACATTTAAATAACAGGAGTGAGAACAGGCCACAAGTGGAAGTGGCAGTCTAGGGGCTCATGCAACCTCTCTACATTTGGAGGTTTGCAGCAGCCGACTGTATAAAGTCCTGAGCTATGTGGTCTGATCTCATAGCTGAGCCTGCTCTGAGCAGAAGGTTGAACTAAAGACCTCCAGAGATCCCTGTTAATCTCAATTATTCTGTGATCCTATTGCTCCAATTGTTTTTTAGGAAGGTTACAAGCTGCTTCACCAAAGCACTTCCATGGCTCAGACTGCTCATAAAGGGTCTCCTAAAGGCAGCAACTGTAAGCAAACATATTTTGATCAAAATATTAGCCAAAAAAATTGACTGTTTCATTCATTTACTGTGAGGTAACACTAGAACTTTACATGAGTTTCACATGCAAAACCATGCATGTGAAAATTCCTTTCACAGCAGATGTCTTCTTTCCCAGTCCTTTGTCACTGCTTAGTTCTCCAAGGGCATTTTCCTTCTGCTAACAGATTTTTCCTTTGTTCCCATTATATGTAGATAGAACTTCTTTTACTGAAATTCTTTGTAGTAGACTCTGATTCAAAAATACATGCAAGGACAGGAATTGGGGGGATTCCCAAACACCACCTGATCTGCAGCAACAGATTACACACTCTTAGCCCATTGCAAACTTTTCAAGAAGCCTATCAGCTTATGTTTCTTATATTTCTGTGGAAACTGAAGTCTTGCTTCACCCTTCCAAAGAACAAGAGTGTGTGCACTGGTGTTCAGCAGATAAGAAGTAAAGATTTAGAGCAAAACTTCTTGTTTTGTGTTTCTATACTCTTTTCCTTTTGGATAACTGTAGAACCCCTAAACAGGCAAATATGATATATATTTAACTGGGAATAAAGAAAGAAAATTCCTCCTGATATTAGGGTCTTCCTTAGTAAGGACAGTTGATAGAATCAGCCAAATTAATTGTAATATTTATATACTTACAATGTATCTAACTTCAGTTATCAGGGCATGTTACTTTCATGCAAAATACTCTCAAGTGTATTGTAGAACATCAGAATAAGCTGGGTGTCAAATCTTTGACTATGCCATGTACAAGCTGTTTTGAACATTCAATTGTGTTAAAACTGTGAATGATTAAAGAATGAAAAGGGTAGGTGGACCTGAAGCAGTGAGGGAGAATCTGACTTAAGAAATGCTATGAGAAGCTGACCATAAAATGGTACCCTATTATGAAAAAGTAAGAATCAATAACCTCTCACAATACACTGAAAGAAAACCACCAGATGCTTCATCTGGGCATCCTTCTTTCCTTAAGTCTACTCTAACATTTTTTCTTGTACTGTCTAAAATATAGCTAAGTACTTCCCCAGCACAGTTCTGGTTACCTGCAGTTGGGTACAAATGGGATTTGATCCCACCAGTTTTATTCAGTATATATCAAAACTATCTCTAGAACTTGAAATTAGTATTTTCAAAGGAACTACCAGGATTTAGGCACCTACAGCCCTTGGGTTTTTGTTTGAAATGACAATATTGTGTTTGGGTTTTTTTTTTCTTTTGAAAATTTTAGCCTGAAATCTTCAACTCCTACAATACAGTTGTGCTCAAAAATAAGCTTTTTAAATTGTTGCTGTTGTTGTATAAAAAGGAGTCATCATTACATTTAATTTCTATGAAATGGATATGCACCATGAAATGAAGTTTTTCTTTGTTCTCAAACCCAGAGGTACAGCCATTTGTCTTTGGACTGAGATGTTGGATTAAATTCTTCTGCCTGCATACATTTATTTAGACATTTCTCATTCATCATTGATCATTCCCATGCCTTTAGGTAACTAGCTGAATGTTGTTGAAGTAAAATTATCAGTTGACTGAATGTCTTGATCTAGTGTAGTGGCATAACTGCAAGGCTACATAGCACTGACTCTTTAGTTAGCTGGTCATCTGTTCTTTCTTGTGCTTTGATTTGGATGCAACAAACTGAATTTTACAAGCAGGAAATTGAGTACAAAGACTGCTCATGGGTCGCTTGTAAGAAGAGCTTAGCATAAGGATGTCACCTGGGCTGCAACTTCATACTTGATTGCATTGCTTGCATGTAATTATGTCAATAGCTTGAACATGCGGTCAGAAGGTTAAAGTTGCAAAGTGGTGCTACTTCTGGATCATACCTTCAGTCCTTGTTTGAGCACTGTTGATAGAAAGCCCTCTAGAAGGCATCAGAGTAGATGGAAATTTCCCTAAATGAAAGGGACTACCTTAGAAAGAGCTAAAGCAATCAACATTAATTTATTTTTACTCTCAATCAGCGATAAATTTAGCCATTACCAGCTGCTGGGAGAGTTTCCTACTGCTTACTTTTACAGCTTACAGTTTGCAGCAACCCATGGGCTGTTCTAACCTGTGACAGCCTGATTTTCTTTGGCTTCTGCTCAGCTCTCCCCACTGTTTAGCTCAGGCAGATCTTCACTGGTCTCATAGACTTACATAGATACAGTTCTGAAAAGTTTAATTATTCCCACTTGTAAAAGGCTAAGCTGTCCGGCTTGGGGCTGTTGATGTCAAGATGCTGCAGATGTCAAAATGAACAAAACCTAGATCATTCAAGTCTTGTGCATTTAGCTGACACTACCCTTCAGCTGCAGGTAACCACTCTATAGCAGAGATACCTGAGTACATCTTCTGAGCACTTCTCAGCAGGTGGTCAGTTTAAAACCAGCTGGACTCCCATATGCTTTAACTACGCCCCTCAGTAGGTCAGTGCTTAACAGATCTGTATCTTTCATACTTTGTCTACAGTCAGTCAGGGTTTGTCTTAGTCTAAAGGTCTAGTCATGGGATCTGAAGTGTTGCGTGGACAAACAAAGAAGTGGAGATAGAAAATGAATGGTCATCTGGGCTCTGTACAGGAGTTTTGCAAAGTCACCCTTATAGAAAACAAGGGGTGAGAAGGTTGGGAAGACTCTTCCTGACAGTAGACTAAAAGTTGTTTGTTAGGGTATTTTAAATTAGACAAACTTAGTCAAACTGAGGCTTACCTCACATAAATATTCAAAGCAAGAAACAAGATGTTGTGTTGTACTGCCTTCAGACTGATGGAGCTGTAAGGTATTCAGTGAAGTAAGTCTTAGAGTACCAAACAAACGGGGAAGGTACCTGAGAAGGCCACGGATCAGAGGTTTGATTGTTGTCAGAGAATCTGTCTTTCAAGCTGCTTATCTGTGCTAAAAATCGGTTTGAGCACTTCAAATTGCAAGTGCCCAATCTGCACAAAGTGGAAGTAATATGCTGACAAAGTCCTGTACAGGTAGCAATCAACATTATCCCGGATGAGCTACAATATTGCTGAGATGTTTTAAGGAGGACCTGCCAGAGAAGCATTACAGTAATTAACCCTGATTGTCAGAACGTTGGGCAGGACTGAGTCTCAGGAGCTGAAGCATTCAAATAAATAAATAAAAAATTACTTGATGTGCATCACTGCTTAGAGATGGCGAGTCTGAAACCAGCATCCTGAGTCCATAAAGCTAATAGCTTGCTCACAGTTGATGTGAACGGATGACAACAGGAACCTTTAGAGGTGATTTGCAAAGGCAAAAAAAAAAAAAAAAAGGGTTGTACCATTTTCACTTTTTTTGTGATGACTAAAGAAGGCTCGAAAGCCTCTGCCCCTCCTCACATTTCACACCTTATCTGATCTGTTTTCCTGAATGATTCTACAACAGAGTAGAGGGAAAGTATAATTATGATGCCCCATCATACCATGGAAATAATACTCAGACAGGAGAGAAAAGAACTTTTTTTTTTTTTATTAAAACCACTGAGCTCTTTGTGGGTTTTTTTAATGCATATTTTTGGGAGCAGCTAGTTAATTCCAAACTCCTTTCTTAGAGGTTTTACTTCTGTCTCCTTCTAGATTCAGTACTCTCAGTTCTACAAACAAATGCAGAAAAAAATGCTAATCCATTTCTTTGTGTACTCCACAGATATCTCCCAGGAAATAAAATGAAACCTGATATTACCAGTATGTTTTGTCAAAAAAAAAAAAAAAAAAGTGTGAAGCTGCCACTCTGTTTTGTCACACAGCAAAACAAGGAATGATGGTAAGTGACATAATGCCATTCTCTGTGCCATCTTTGAATCTGTAAATGCTGCAACATTAAAAGATGTGTGTTTAAGCTCTTAAATGAGATATCGTGTAAATAGCATCACTATCTGACACATTAGCATGCAGAAGTTGCTACAGCAGCCTATTTAGCATGAGTAAGTCAACAGGATTGAAAGAAACTTGGAGATAAAAAACATGTTCCAGGGGAAAAAAGTACACTTCAAAAAAATGCATAGGACTGGGTTTTTCTGGCAAATTGCATTCTCTTCTGTTATCTCACAAATCAAGATTGGTTTGGGGGAGCTCTTCTGCAACTAAAATTATTGCTCAGCAATGGCATTTACTGCCAGAGAGGGAGAAGGAATAATCAAAGCTGACCCAAACAGTATAAGCAGATATTCCACATGGGGTAAAATTTTGAATGATTTTTGATAAACAAAGCATTCATTAAATCTCTCTGAAAATAAGCATAGATAAGGCAACAGTCACAGACAGCCAAAAGATGAATCAGAAAATAACCCACAAGAAGCTGAGTGCCAAAAGTAATTGACATAATCAGCAAATCAATTTCTGATGGTACAAACACTTCTGCATTCAGTCTGTTTCCCTGTGCTGCAGATCATTTGTTATGTCATTCTGATCATTGTTGCCCAATACAAGCTTGTAACAGTTTTGAGAAGTTCAGGTACTTTCTGGAGTTCACTTTCCACATGCTCACAAAGATGCCAGGTGAGGCCCAGGTTGCTGTTTCTGGTGAGTGAGCACTTATATGATATTTACTTTTGAGATGTAGCTTTATCCCCAGATGTTGCCCATTTTTTTATAAAAATAGAGAGCCCTTGGACACTGTGGACCTTTGTGCAAGATGTTCCTTCACAGTGATTACAAGGGAAGAAGTGCACAAACCTGGTTGCTGATGAGGGTTTCAGGCTAAGCCTTTAAGTCATTAGTCAGAGCAATAGCAATGCCTTCCACAGTTCAAAGATTACTTCTCAAAGTCATAATGGAGACCACTTTTCAGGAAAAAAAAATCTATTATTTCAGCATAACTAAAGCACTTTTAAAAATGTGAAAGATTTAAAAGTAAAAATTATGGGTATATTGCCATATCTGCCAGAATAAAGGAGGGACAAAGGAATTCTGTCTGGAGATACCCACACTGTGGAACTGAATCAGAGACAGAGTTCAATGTTTCTCTCAGGCAGTAGATTGCCAGCTGTGAGTAGGAGCATATTTTGTTTGCTGGTGTGATCAGTAGAAATCATACATTAGTAATTTACAACTGCCTACCTGCCTATAAAGTGCTTATCTGTGCACTACCCAGAAGTTTAAAGTTGTTTGGAAGCATAATAGTTGAAAAGTGTTTGAGGTATCGATGGATATTTATGTCTGTTCAGCTGAGCAAAGGAGTCCACTGCTTATTTCAGTAGGCCTGAGTACAAAACTATAATGTTATTTGTGTGCTTGTGCAATATAAGAAATGTACTGTGTGTCCTAAGCCATGGTACGTCATTCAGGAATATCAGTCTAGGAATCTGATGTGTTTTGTAACTAGTGGACATTTCTTATACCTTCACAGAAAAGAGAGTATCATTTAGGAATGCCTAAAGGAAGTCGGCAAGAAGTATCTGAAAGGGGATTTTTGGGTTTGTTTTTTTGTAAAATTCAGATCTATTATTGGGGTAAAGAAATACGCAATGGATATGATGCATACAGGCAAAGCAGTAATGCTGTAAATAATATATAATTCTGGTCTATATTCTGGTTTTGTGATTTCACTTATATTTTAAGTCCAGGATATTCAATGATGCGTACTGATTTTTGATGTACAAGATGAAATACTGTAATTACTCAGTGTCTGGAAATGCTGAGCTGATACCCTTTCCTCCATCCTCAGCCCTTCAGCCACTTTCCAGATTTCTTTTGAACACAAGTCAATAGTTTCTTCTCACGTTTCTTTATCTGCCTGTAAAGGCCTCCCTTTACAACCACCTGTTGCTGAGAGGATATCTCAGTTCACAGACTCTTGGTGCAACAGCTCAGAACAGTTCCCTCAGAGCTACTGCACTCTATTATTATGTCAGTATTGTATCCTGATTTAGTAAATATGAAAACTACATTTCTTACAAGGAATTAGATTGTATGGTTTTTTTGCTAGGTTTAGTGAATGAACTAACTCCCTCCTCTATAACTAGTAATAAATAGCAATAAAACCTTTTGCTGACATTTTAAAGAATAGCACAGAATGCAGGTAAAACACTGCAGAATTGATTTTGCACTTATCAAACAAGAAGAAATGTAATTATATTGCATTTCCCCAGGGACTGTTTTCTTTTATCTAGCCTCTTTATTTAAAAAAAACCTGTAAGAATTCACTAATCTATGGATGTCAGAAGGATTCCAATCCATTGCAATTCCTGGACTTTTTTCAGAGAGGCCTGTCCTCCTCAGGTGGACCACGGTGGTTCTCTATTTGTACTCCATTATTTCAGCAAAATTCCAACTGGACCCAATTTTTCTGCGGAACTATGAATTCTAAAGTGAAGCCCTTCACTTTAGAAGGTCTCATTTTACAGCCTGCTGCTTTGCAGAGACTTGTGTCGCTCTGCTAGGACAGAATCAAGCAAACTTCCTCCTCTCTGGTTCTTGCCACTGATCAGGTAAGCTCCTTTGTTATGTTTTGGACCACATGCACACAGGAAAACACCAGTGTTTTACATTTCTGTAGAAGACAATTCTTATCTTGCTGCGGTGCGTCAGCCCATTTTGGGCTGTACATCAGAGAGGACATCTAGTGGGTGGATTTCCCCGCCTTGGGTTCTGCCTCCGAGGGCAGATCTGAGGAGGAGACATGGGTTTTCCCTCTCCACCCACTGGGTGTCACTCCAAGGCTCATCTCCTCCCTGATTCCAGAACCCTCTTAGCCCCTAAGTCACTCATTGGCTAAGTCAATTTATGTTTAATAATAAGTTCATTGATTAAGCAATTAATGTCTAGAAAGTTCTGTTCTGTTATGTTTCTCATTGGCTGATTCAAATAAGTTCCTCCTCTTGTATTATGTTATTGGTTATGTGTCACTCCTTATCATTTCCTTATTGGTTGTATCCTTGTACCTCCCATTCTCCTCCCCCTGTATAACTTCCCCCTGCAATGGCCAGTCGGCGCCATTCCATCGCCACTCCTGAGCCTTTCCATAAGACTGGATCCCGGGCTTTGCCCGGGGCAGAATGGCTCCCTGGGTTCCCTGTGCAGGTCACGTCCTGGCAGGACTCAGAGGATTCCAGCTCTCCGGTCACGTCCGGGGGCTGAGGCCATTCTATTAAGGCCAGGCTTTAGGTTGCTCCCTTCATGCCTTCCTGTTTCCCATGCTTGGGGCAGGGAAATAAAGACACGGATTAAGCAAAGAGAGCGCCTCCTTCGTCTTTCATCTCCGTCGCCGCAGCCCAACTTACCTGGCGAGTGTCCATGTGGGAGGACAGAAGCTATGTCGCCTACCAGGCTCACCGGGCTGCCTGGGTAGCCGCGGCATTGTCTTATTCGTTATTTTAACTACATTTTCTTCTTGGAATGAATGAGACTGTGGGGGATGAACCCCTCACTGATATGAGGTAATAGAAGAACAATAGAAACATTTTTGGTTCCTATTGTTACATGTAATTTTTGTGTATTCCTGAATTTTGCCCATGTCATACTGCCAGTTGATGGTTAACAAGGCATCTTGATGCTCAAAGAAGAGGTCTGTACCTGTGAAATTGTGTTGGACTAGAAAGCCAGAAAACATTTTTTATCTAAATAAAGGTGAGGATATCTGACCTTTTGGAAATAAAGTACCACTTCCAGGCTCTTCTTGGTGGTGCCAAGCAATAGGACAAGAGGCAACAGACAGAAACTGATGCACAGGAAGTTCCATCTAAACATGAAGAACTTCTTTACTGTGCTGGTGACCGAGCACTGGGACAGACTGCCCAGAGAGGTTGTGGAGTCTCCCTCACTGGAGATGTTCAGGAACCATCTGGATGCAATCCTGTGCCATGTGCTCTGGAGTGACCCTGCTTGAGCAGGGACCACCCACTGTGGTCCTTTCCAACTTTACCCATTCTGTGATTTTAAAACTGGTTGGAAAGATAACCACTGACCTAAATGCATGATTACTCTGGCCTGAGGAATATCTAAATAAACTTTGATGCTATCACATTTCCATTAATAAATTCAAATGCCAACCAGTTCATGATTTAAAAGCCTGCAGACTATTGCAACCCAGTTATCCTTTTTAGTACTTTACAGTTTCTGCAGCATCAAGGGAGATGGTCCAATGAGTGGAGTTTGAAAATAATAGATAATTTTAAAAGTCTTAAAAAAAATAATTTAATTACTTTTCATTTCTCCTACTTGCACTCGATAAATGAACATATTAAACTGTGAAGACTCGGGAGCCTCTAAAAGCTTTTGATGTGTATTAGAATAATCTAATAATTAACCTCAGGATTCACCAGCATGACTCATTGAGGTGAAGTGAAATAGCATTTATGATGAAGGGAATTCCAGATCTGCCAGCCCCAAGGAACCAAGCTGGCTTCATTCTCCTCTGCTTTGTCATGGAGAGCTCTGAGCTCCACTGATCTACCTTTTCTTGCATTTGATTCTTGATGGGAGGCTCTTTTTCAGTGCAGCTTTTTTTAAACAGCTGGGCACATAATTTTTAAAAGGCAATATTGAGAAATAACATTTGGCTTACATAATATATATATGCAAGAAGAAGATATATTTTCTCTCTGGACTATTTTTTTTTCCAGTACCTGATATTAGAGAGCATTGTTCAGCCTGGGGTATCTATTAAATACTTTATATTGATGTGGTTACCTGAACTAAGAGTGAGCCCTCTCTTCAGAGTGAGAAAGCCTATGCTCACAACTTCCCCTGTGTCTTTGGCTATTACAGCACGGATACCAGTCTTACCTCTGCTCTAGAGAAGGACAGCACTTCAGATCCTACAAGTACCATTGAAGAGGTGCTGGTTTTGTGTTAATAAATTGCTCCCCTTGCCTTTAACTGCAAGCATAACAATTCATAATAATGCAACTTCTTATTTGTACCAGGGTCAGAAGTGGTCACTGATTTTATGTACTCAGATTAAGTAAGTACTTTCATCCTGAATTTATAATGTACTGGAAAGCATCAATGCCAATTGGAACGAATGGTAAGCGAGGGCATCAGCAGCTCCCTGAAAATGAACACTCAAAACCAGGAATTGATTAAGGAGTGGACATTTAAAAACACGGGGAGCAGTTTCTGTTGTCTATGACTCTCTGAGTGCTTTTATAATGTACTGTGGGAGCCAAGGTAGCCTCAGACTCACTGAAGGTGGCCACAGTGGTGATTAACCAGCCAGGGTCACTGTATTGCTTTCATTCACAGTACAGTTCAGGAGGGAGGGTGTTGACAGAAATGTCTACAGATTTGAGCAGTGGCAATAATAAGAAAAAGTTACACAAGGCAATGCTTTAATCGACTGTTGATAGACTACCTCTCTGTAAGCATACCCTGTTTTAGAGCTCCATTTCCAGACCCCCTTCCAGAGTAAATCAATATATTCACTAGAATGAGACTCATCAATACTACTTAGTTTCCAGTTTCACAGATTTTACCTAAGTCTTTGGAGGGATATCTAGGAGAAGACAGGGTGAGGAAGGATTGGTCTTGCTGAACCAAGGAAGAACTTAGCAAGGAAGTAAAACCTTTTGAGGTGTCCTAATACTGTCCCTTACCCTTGGACACCAAGTAGTGATTTCTCAACATTAATAAAGGTTGTCTTCAACCCATAGCTACAATATTGTATCAGGAAAAGGGCAATATATGTTGCAATATATTATCATAGAATCACAGACTGGTTTGGGTTGGAAGAGACTTTAAAGATCATCGGGTTCCAACCCCCCTTGCCATGAGTAGGGATACCTTCCACTACACCAGGTCAAAGCCCCACCCAGACTGGCCTTGAACACTTCCAAGGATGGGAAGTCCACAATTTCTTTGGGCAACCTGTTCCAGTGCCTGGATTGCTCACAGACATTTGTGTTGCTTCCCCAGCAGACATCTGGGTGGTTAAAATGCCCCCTCAGGTTGGGCACTTGTGAGCAGGTTGCTTCCTGTAGTTGAAGTAAGAAGGTCTTGTCAACAGGCTCCCCCTGACCAGGTGCCTGTAGTAGACCTCAACAGCAAGGTGCCCTCTGTTGGTCTTGTCCTTGATTTTTACCCTCAAGTTCTCAATCTGTTTGCAGCTGGTTTGTGCTCTTATCCTTTCTTCTCAGTCAAGGGTTCACCAACAGTGACCAACACTTTCATTTGCAAAAAACTAATGAATTTTTTTGTGCCTTGAATTGAGAGTCAAAGTCTCACAAAAGCTTCTGAAAGTACCTCTCAAGAAAAAGGATGCTCTCTCTCTCTAATAGATTACATTACATATATCTTCACTGTACGTCCACTGACTCACGGTGCACTTCCAAGTCCAGATTTTCAAGATCACTGACACAACAAATTAATCCATGTGTTTTTCCAAGACTTACAGGTCTAAAAGCATTTATGTCTTTTAAAAGCAGTGCAGCTTATCCAGGCTAAAGCTAGTATGTTTCTTCTGCTGAAGTGAAGCAGCAGATGTATTCAAAATATTACCTGTATTGGTGCAACCTGAGATACAACTGCCTGGGTGAAATTTCCTTCCATCTGTAGCAAGTCTCACTGAGTCATACTGAAACTGAAGTTATAATTTATTTATTGCTGTCAAAGGAGCTCCCTTTCCTTTTAGTACTTGAATGCAGTGGAAAATCTCAGATGAACTGTAGTTAATAATAGTTTGTGGTTAACCTGGGGAGGCACTTCAAGCAGTTATATTTGCTTTTGACCATGTTCTGTTCAATACTGTCACTGCCAATGTGGCCAGTGCAGCAGGAAGAACATCTACATTAATTAAGAAGTTCAGCATTTGAAAGACTACATAGGATTTCCAAGCCAGGTGAGCATCTTCAGTCTGAAAGCAGAAAACCATAGATTTGTGAAGGACAAGTGGAGCCTTGGAACTGGGGATGAGGATTTTAAATGGCCTGGTTGCAACTGGGTAGAAAAAGAATTCCAAGTTTACAATGTGCCACAATTGCATATGAGGCTGCTTCAAAAGAATGAATCACATTCTGGGATGTTTTAAGAACATTGTTGGCTGTAAGACAGAGGAATGAAATTATTCTGCTCTACTTGCAGAAGTAGAAGCCACAGTTGAAGTACTGTATCTGATTTAGGGCATTGCACTTAAAGACAGATGTATACCAAGTGGAGATAGAACAGAGCAGCAGGAATGATCAGCCAAGGAGGCAAGGCTGAATGAAGTAGTCTTATTTATTTTGGTAAAAAGGAGAGCAAGAAAGAAGGCTGATAATGACATCCAATCTCATAAAAGATTTTTGTAAAAAAGGAGGTGGTCTGTCATCCCTGAGTCCAAGAGAGGGAGGCCCAGAAGAAATCAGCTTGCTTCTCAACAAGTTCTATTTAAATTACATGTAAGGGAGAAAAATCTAGTCACAAGATTTACGAAAACATTAGAGCAAGATAACAAGATACAGGTCAAATTTCAATTAGTGAAGATTTTTTAAGGACAATTTAGGCTTAGGTGTGGTGGGTTAGGTGTAACTGATCCTTGCTCTTTGAAAGGATAAGAAGAAGCTGACCTCTAAATGTCCTTTCCAACACTGAAACTTCAAAAGGGTGTATTTCACCTTCCCCTTTCTCTGTGCAGTGCTGTAAAATGGGGGTTCAGAGGTGGTGCTGTGATGGAGAGTAAAGAGAGTCATTTAACTTTAAAGCAAATGATCTTTTGCCATGTGTGCTTCAAACATTCTGTCCGTTTTCATGGCATCATAAAGATTGACAAGAAATTTGGACCAGGACAACAAATGCTGCAAGGTTAGGAGCTGGAAGAGATTTAGAATCCGTATCCCTAGAATCTGAGAGTCTGAATTCCTCCTGGTTGCCTAATGTCTATCTGAAACAATAATTAGAAATATATTCTGATGCCATAATGTTGCCTTTACTGTTCTCAATGGGAAACCAAAAAATAAAGTCAGTTCTTTGTGAGAGGATTGGGGCGTGAATTGCATGAACTTTTCACAAACTGTAATCTGAGACTACTTCCCCTCCTCACCGCCCCCCAATAATCCTTATGGATTTATTGAATTTGAAAACTTTGCCATGAGATTAAATCATATTATCATGCAAAAAATATACCTAAGGTGACCAAACCAGCCAGCTAAAATTTACAGGATAACTTTGTACAGCAGGGATCTTCCACAAAAAAATCTCCACATTTCATGAGCTACACGGCCATGTGACTATGAAAAGACAAACTTGAAAATGTTTCCCTTCTAATTATTCAGCAGACAAACATGGAATCTCTGACTCAGCACAATAAAGCCTTCTTACAATCAACACAAACTAATGATTAGGAACGCTTGGAAAGTGTTATGTAGGATTATTCTGAAAATTGCTGTCTGAGGATGCCTTAATTGGGATATGACTGGTTTTGAATAAGGATGTGTAAGTCACTATCAATTTTCATCAAGGTGGCCCAGGCCTGTTTATCCTTTTGCTGTATGTGATGACACGCATTGCAGCCTAGGTGAAAATGTCCCGTCCGTGTCCTAGAAAAGCTTAATAATTTATTTGTAGCCCAACTCATTCTAGACTTGTGTACACGGCTCATTCTCTGCACTGCACAGTCCATCTCTTAAAGCAGCAGTACTGCATGCTACAAACAGCTTTGCCTGACACCCTCCTGTTTTTCATTATATTGTTATGTTATGTTTTCAAAACAAAACAAAATGAAGAATCAATACTGGGGATATTTTGGAGAAATATCATGACCTTTGTTACAACTGATACAATTCAGTGACCAAGCTGCAAAAGCAATTTCATCCCAATACAACCAAGGTAAGGATACAGAGTAAAAAAGTTGCTCACGAGGTAACTGTCCTATAGGGTGTTAGGCTAAATATATATAGGATGCTGCTAAACTAGCAGCATCTCCTTGGCTTTCTTACCTTTTGCTGTGCAGAGTCACTCTTTGCTGTATGGTAATGCATTTGGCATAGGAAAACAGTGTTTCCCCTTTTTTCTCTGTTGAGGAGTTTAGGGCTGTATTTTACCAGACCAGTATGACGCTGCACTCCACAAAGCAATGGTTCATGTCACACCTGAAATCACAGTGGGCTGAATGAGGTGAAGCCACATAGTCTCATTCCTCAGGCTTTCCATTGTTCTCTTGCTTGCTTTTCTACCTGAGCAGGCAGTCGTATGTCCAGCTCCAGGCTGTAATCATCAGCTCTACATCCAGATTTTTGAGCTATTAGGGTGCAGCTGGTCAGTGATTCAGCAGTTCTGCTTGCAGTAGGTCTGCAGGATCAGTTCCACTGTAGTTGCAGCTGTCCTGTTTGTGCTGCTTCCGGTAGCATCCAGCTGCTGTACTGCAGGGGCTCCCATCCCATGCATGTTGCACTGCTATTGATCAGAAGCCTCCTGAAATCTGAATTACCTCTTTCTTTATCCCCAGTGTTGCTTTTAAAGCATAGTATACAGTATTGGGAAGTGCTACCCTTGCTTCCTGAAGAGAGGAGCTGCTGAAGACCCAGAAATTGGAAGCACGTCAGCATATCTAAACTAGGCAGGAAAGTTTGGGACTGCAAAACTCAGCTGCGGGGAGGCATGCACAGTCTCATACCCAAACTTCCCCCTTGCATCAAATGAAATTACTGAATGAAGAAAAAACAGACTGACAGCTTTGATAACTACATCAGGCTGGGTAACTCCAACTATGCAGCAGAAAGAGGGTTTGCCTTTTTCACATTATTATGTTCCCACTCTCTGAAATCTGTGAGTTTCCTGTCCTCTGCCTCAGCTTCTTTGCACCAAACTACTGTTCTGCAGATCATCTGGGCACTTTCCCATCCAGGTTCTCCTTTCTCTGGCACACTAGGATTTTTAAGGTTGTGTTCTTCTGTACCAAAGGACCTGACATTCTGTAGTCTTCTTGGAAGAATTTAGTGGCTTGGGATGGCTAGGACCATGTGGTTAGATGTAGACCTTAGGTTTTGTCTGCAGTTTATGAGATCAGACTAAGTGGCACTTTCTAGTCTCCAGGAGGTTACTTCTCAACCCATATGCCCCTCATTCTCCCTCTCAGTGTTTTGAAAACTTAATAGTTATCAGAACCATACATTTTGTGCCAGTTTCTGGACTGATCATTGATGTCTTCTATAATGCAAGATTAGAGAGCAAGCAATATACATGTACCATTACAGGGTAATAGGTTCTAAAATTCAGAGAATCCAGGTTACCCTTTTTTTCCCCATGAATTTGACTGTTCTTTCAGATCCAGGCCCAGACTCTGTTCTTGCTGAAAAGGTAAAAAGGGTTGGGGCATTTTCTCTTTCCTTGAGTAGCCAGGCAAAAACATACCTGAATGTTTTCTTACACTCCAAAATAGGCTCAGATTGTCACCTGGGAACCATCTCTGGGCCGTGCTACCTCCCAGCTGTGCTCAGCATTACTGGTGAGAGCACGTGACCAAAATAGCAGCCAGAGTAACATGGTCATATGGGCACCCACGTGGCCGTGCTGTGTCTCTGTCTGCTTTGTTAGTACAAATGTAGCCTGGGGGAGCCAGAAACAGCTGATCCTGAGATATGCAGGTACCAGGAGGCCAGCAAGAGAGAGGAACCCACAGTTCTTGAGGAAGGGGTGCACATCTGTATGAAAATGCAGACACACATCTGTTACACAGAATACAAGGAATGGTAGCAATGGCCACACAGTGGCATGAGCATTAGCTTTGCTAAAAGCCAGAGGAGATACAGAGGGTCCTCAGCAACAATAGGTTCTGATTTGCATTTTGTAGAGCCAGTGCTGTTGTGCCCTCAGTGCCTCTTTGTACCTATACCAGTCTTGGCAACCTAGCAGAATATACCACTCATGCTCTAATTGAGCCCTCATTTTGCTGCACAGGCAGCACAAATGCTGGAATACCTATAGTGCAAGCAGGAGCTGCCTCAGAAGAACATACTGGCTCAAACTAGAGGTCCCTTTAGCCCATTTCTCTGTCTCTCATAGTCCCCCATAGCAGATGCTGAGGGAATAGCAGGGCATGCATCATATACCCCAAAGACAGCAGCTGAGCAAATCTGGGACAAGAAAGGCTTGAATGAAAAAGTGTGTTCACCAGTTTTAGAGTTTGGGCTTCATCCATGTACTCTGGCAAAGGAGAAGAGTTTTCTGTTTACATGCATCACATCACTCCTGTTGTAAAAGCAAATGGCTTTTACTGGCCTGTTGCAATGAACAGCAGAAATGGTACCATCCAAAGCAAACTCTGCTGTATAGGCCCCCACAGTTCTGCCCCTCCACGAGCCTGACACAGCACAGCTCCTCACAAGCCACTGAAATAAGAGAGAGGCTGTCCTTTTTGATTGTTTTGTAACAAGACCTATAACAGTGTTTAGGTTTTGTGGCACCTTCAAATCTGGGGATCACCCAGTCCAAATGAGGCCAGATAGCAAGCATCCTCCTCCAGCATGCTTTAGCTCCAGCATAGCCCAAATAAGGAGCACCCTGTGCACACAGACATCTCTTTGCTCAATGTGTAGGTGTCACACATCTCCATATGGCCCTGGAAAAGCTTGCAGTTCTTGGCTCCTCTGCAACAGCTCTGTGATCCAGTCCTGCTACCACCTCACGAGCTCCAGTTTTCTGATTGTTCCGGGGAGCCGATGACAGATGTCCCATCACAAATGGAAGAGGGTACCTGGCATGGTCCATCCACTTTGAATTGCTCTCTTCTCAGAAATCAGGAGTAAACAGGGCAGGACAAAGGGACTTGCCTGAATATACAAGAGCTTCTGCTGCTACTGCCTGAGCCCACCCTTGAGAAGCACGTTCGACTAACAGAGGAGAAAGCAGACCAGAAAGCGGGTGAAGAAAATAAGAAGAAAGAAGGTGCTAATGGAATAAATCAGTTTCCCAGGATCTAATGGCAACAGCGCATTTACACTCCAAAACATGACCTTTGGGTAGCTTCCTGTAACACATCGGCCCTCCAAAAAAGCATCAGCAATTTAACAGGCTTTACTCTTTGTCTCACTTTTCCTCTCCTTTCCATACAAGTGGTCCTCAAGTTTTGCCAATAATGTGGTAAAAGACAGCCACATCCCACATAGAGGTAGTTCTTGCCCATACACATATGTGCAGAAAGTGGTTTTGTCTATCTCTATGTTCTGCTGCCATTGCTCACTGGAAGATTTGGGCTTTAACTGCACAGTTTTGAGTTTTATCTCAGCTTCAGTAAGTGAAATGCTGCAAACTTTCAAAAACATTGCAGGTTTGAAGCTGCTTTTGCACCTTTCTGACAGTTGCACTATCCCCCAGCTCAACATACTTGCAAAAACATGTAGTGACAGGATGAGAGGGTATAGCGTCAAACTAAAAGACAGTAGGTTTAGATTAAATATTAGGAAAAAATAATTTATTGTAAGGATGATGAGGCACTGGAACAGGTTGCCCATAAAAGCTGTGAATGCCCCATGCCTGGAAGTGTTCAAGATCAGGTTGGATGGGGTTCTGATCCACTTTGTCTAGTGAGGTGTCCCTGCCCACAGCTGGGGAGTTGGAACTAGATGATCTTTGAGGTCTTTTCCAACCCAGACCACTCTGTGATTCTATGAACATTCCCCCAGCTCACGTCATATACATAGCCAGTATTAATTGCCTCATTATAACAAGACAGGCAAAAATAGCCTGAAGAAAACAGCAAAAATTATAGAATGTAGCACTAGAGCCTGCCAGCTGCAGCCCTGTATTTTATTTATCCTCTCAGAGTCCCTGTGGCTGAGAGGATGGCCCAACTTGTGCTGGAGGCTTCCAAGCCACAAGTGTGTGCCACATCATTTTGCCCAGATTTAGGGCAAAGAGCCGTGAGCACTTGTTTGTCCTCATTGTCATTCAAAATGGGATAGTTTGATACAACCATGCTGCTGATGCTTTTGTGTCAGAAGGCTCATCTCTCGTGTGTGCCCTACAGCCTGCCTTACACATGTGACTTCCACCTCTGAGCACAGGCTGGATGTGGGGAGGGACAGCCTTTTGTGTGCCATTTCTTGCCAGCCTGGCCCTACAGCTCAAAGT
>VZTH01013165.1:67052-101857 GCA_013397815.1 Aleadryas rufinucha | reverse complement strand
TTTTGTCTATCTCTATGTTCTGCTGCCATTGCTCACTGGAAGATTTGGGCTTTAACTGCACAGTTTTGAGTTTTATCTCAGCTTCAGTAAGTGAAATGCTGCAAACTTTCAAAAACATCGCAGGTTTGAAGCTGCTTCTGCACCTTTCTGACAGTTGCACTATCCCCCAGCTCAACATACTTGCAAAAACATGTAGTGACAGGATGAGAGGGTATAGCGTCAAACTAAAAGACAGTAGGTTTAGATTAAATATTAGGAAAAAATAATTTATTGTAAGGATGATGAGGCACTGGAACAGGTTGCCCATAAAAGCTGTGAATGCCCCATGCCTGGAAGTGTTCAAGATCAGGTTGGATGGGGCTCTGATCCACTTTGTCTAGTGAGGTGTCCCTGCCCACAGCTGGGGAGTTGGAACTAGATGATCTTTGAGGTCTTTTCCAACCCAGACCACTCTGTGATTCTATGAACATTCCCCCAGCTCACGTCATATACATAGCCAGTATTAATTGCCTCATTATAACAAGACAGGCAAAAATAGCCTGAAGAAAACAGCAAAAATTATAGAATGTAGCACTAGAGCCTGCCAGCTGCAGCCCTGTATTTTATTTATCCTCTCAGAGTCCCTGTGGCTGAGAGGATGGCCCAACTTGTGCTGGAGGCTTCCAAGCCACAAGTGTGTGCCACATCATTTTGCCCAGATTTAGGGCAAAGAGCCGTGAGCACTTGTTTGTCCTCATTGTCATTCAAAATGGGATAGTTTGATACAACCATGCTGCTGATGCTTTTGTGTCAGAAGGCTCATCTCTCGTGTGTGCCCTACAGCCTGCCTTACACATGTGACTTCCACCTCTGAGCACAGGCTGGATGTGGGGAGGGACAGCCTTTTGTGTGCCATTTCTTGCCAGCCTGGCCCTACAGCTCAAAGTTATTTCCCACCATCCCCTGGTGGGCCCAGACTTCCTCTCTGAAACAAGAGTGTATCCTGGAAGAAAAGAAGGATGGACACCTGCTTAATGTCAGTGCTTGGCTGGGAGTGCCCCTCTGAACGCTGTCATCAGCACCACTCGGTGAGATTTGCATCCCTGCAGTCAGCACCTTTGTGCTCAGCTGAGCCCTTAGCTCCAGTCGTCTTTAGTCTTCCCTATCCCCTGTGCTCTTTATGCTCTCAGCTGTCTTGTCTTTCTTTTTTCTTTCCCTGCCTCTCCTCATTTCTTTTTCCTTTGGGACTTCTCTTTGCCTCCCCGCTTCAGGCTTCCTGTCTCCCCTCCAAGCCGGCACTTCCGACAGCAGGAATTTCAAGATATGGCATGCTCATACATTTTGTATTAGCTCTAGGGGTTCTTAAGCCTTCTGACATCACGGGGTTACACAAACTAGCGAGCACTGTAGCCCAGGAAAGCACCTGGAAGTAAGAGAAAAGGAGGGGGGGAAATTAAATGCTTAGCAACAGGAATGCCACACTTTTGAAGTATTAACTAGCTGTTCATTCAATCTCAAAGGGTTATTGCATTAAGAACTCACATTAGAATTAAGTGGGAGAGAAAAAGCACTTGCTGGCTAAAGGCTGAGGATAAACCCAGCATTTCTTTATCACTGCCTAGGGTAAAGAAAACCCTTAATTACAATACTTGTCTTTGAATAATATTTGAGTCACAACAGCACATTTCTCAGATTCTGCATGATAACTGCATTAATATTTATTCGTTTTCTATGACCTTTAGATAATTCCTAAGGGTCCTATTTTGCTAGCGTTGATGGTTGCTTATTTTTTATGCTTCTTCTGTACACTGGTCCAAAGCTTCATCACCATATATCAGCATCTTTCTTGTCTTTGGAAACCTACTCCTGTGAACAGGGTGAAAAAAAACTTGGTGCTGACTTTGTTCTCAAGCCTCAAAACTAATCCTTATGAGTAGAAACCTTCTGCTGTGGTAGACACTGGTGGACCTCAGACTTAGTATAGAGACTTATAGAACGTAGAAACTTATTCCTGTTGAAACTATTGGGACTGGGAAAGACTTGCAGTCACCCTTTTTGCACTGGTTTTCCTTTTAGTCTCAAATGTTTGTCATTCATTGGTGTGTAGTACCCTTTGTCAGCTTGAATCCACATCCAGCTTGCCTTACACAGGAGGGCTACTCTGGAGGCTACGGGAGTAAGACTATGTCCCTTTGACTTCACTATTTAGAAACATGTGTCTAAAAACTTCTTAAAATACTTAGAATTTGCCTTCTTCACTCACTGACTTTCGAACTGAAGGGGGTTTGGTGAATTTTTAACTTAAAATATGGCTAGGTGAACATCTTTTTTCAGTGTTCAGGCCACCTTCTTTTCAAAACATTTGGTTTCTATGAAAAAGTTAGTATTTCAAGTTACATAATACCCTGTTGATTTCCAGTTATAAAAATAGGGTAGAGAAGACTCAATATTCAGACACTGGCACCTGGCCAGTGGATTTTGCTGAACTCATTTACAAATTGCATTTTGAGTAAAAATACTCTTGTATTAAAAAGTATGATCTAGACAAGATCACCATCTTCTGAATAGTTTACAGGCAAAGAAAAATCTTCACCTAATATCTGAGTGCATATTTACAAAAAAAAGAGAGCTCTCTCAATTTCTAGAAGCAAGTGCATTTGAATGAGACTAAGTCTCTTTCCTTCTTTTTGGTATGCCAAATACTGAACTCCTAATCATACTGCTCAGTCTTTGGGGACAAAAATGCAATTCCGAGATGAGTGTAAATGTCCTTTATGCAAAGAAAAGCCTCTTATCTGCAGTAATTTGGTGAATAGGCTCTATGATGATCTGTGAAGTGCCGTGCTTCACCCACAGAAACTCTGCCTCCCACCTTTAGTTTTTTGGATCAGTAATTTCCAGAATTGGAGAGATAGCTAGGCAGAGAGATGCCAGCATGGGACATTTACTTGTATATCGTTGGATCACAGTCTCTTTTTCAACTAAACAATTTAGAAAAACAAAAGACACTATCTTTCTGGATGGTTGTATTTCTTTCATAAACAATGGCAGTAGATAAGGGCGTATTTCTGTTCTCAGCTAAGGAGCATTTTATCGTGCAAAGGTATCAAAATACTATCCAGTCATGCATTTGTCCCAGTGGAAAAAAAGATTTTCAGAAGCTGAAAGAGAAAAATGCAACAGCCTTAGTATTCAAAAATCCTCTATTGACAATACAGGACAATAGTGACACGTTAAAAATAAATACTGTCTTTGGATTTTTTGTAAGTACAAAATATACAAATCTTAGAATCCAAATTAATTTCACCTACATTTACAAACCAAGAAGAAGCCAGAGTAGTTGTGATGATCTCAATGAGGAGTATTCAAAGAGGCAAGAAGAAAGGCCTTTTGCTTAAAGCAGGCAGTAGTGTGAAGCCTACTTTGTACTTTGTACATGTCCTTGGATTTATAATCTGATTTTCAGCTATTCTTAATAGTCACAGGAGCTGGAGAATTTTCTTTAGAAACTGGAGCGGTCACTCTTCCCACATCTTAGGCACTCTATTGATCAAACCCATTTCCAAGACAGTAGTCCCAAATCCCTCCCAGAGCTTGGAGCCCAGATGCCTCAGAGCACTGAAATGCTCTGATGGATCTCTTCCTGGGAACAGATTACTGGAGCATGAACACTGTGAACACCTCCCTAGCAGTGTACCGATTGCTGATGGTGTATCTGGAAATGGATTCAATATATTTGATTGTTTTAGAGCATCTTATTTCAAAGACAAAACACAAGATTGCTCCTCCCTATACGTGAGAAACAATACTCTGTCTGACACAAATAAACGTATTACACATCTCATGGGTACAAATATCACAGTATTTGTCTCACTAGGAATAGTCATCCCCTGGATCCCAGGTAGGAATACCCTGATGAGAACCTACCTTGGTGACCAGCCAAGTATGATACAGCATTTGGGACTGGGAGCAGACATGCTTCACATGTAGTTCAGCATGCAGTACAACCTTCCTTTTAATCACGTGGAAATCTAAATTCATAGCCACTGTGAACATTAAAGGGAGGTGAACATCCATCATTAACCCATGCACTGGCTTTCTCCTGGCTATATTGATGAAGGATAAACACAGCAACCTTGTCTAATATTTTATTTTAATTAGAGTAAAAGTAAACTGCAATAAGCACACAACACAGGGAATTAACAGAAAATTAAACAAGTTCTATGTGTAAACCTGTAAAAAAACTCTGAGGCAATTTGAATTCTTCATCAGGCTGGGGACTGTACACATATTTCTTTCTTTCTTTCTTTATTTTATTGAGTGCTCATGTTTCATTCCTGAGCAGGCCTGCTTGTATTGATTCGATCTCATGATCAGTGAAGTGTGTGTGTGCAAATGCCTAATGGGAGCAAAGACCTGAAAGATAAAATGGTCTTTTTTTTGGCCAGACCACACACCCTTGGAGATTTGCCTGGTCCAAAGAGGATGTTATTGCACAAATGGCACAACCTCTTTTTGAAGCCTAGAGGGGAACTCATGAAACAACATTTGTGCATTGCAGCTGAGAAAAGCTCTAATTTGTACTGCTTATCTCTGATCCATGCACAACAGATCTGAGAGGAGGATTTTGCCCTTAATTTGTTCCCTGGTGTCTACACATTTTGAGTGTGTTAGATCAATGAACGATGCTACATTCCATATGTGCCACAACACGTAGACCAAGCTAGGTACACTGAAGATGAAGAGGCAGCATCAACTTTGAACCTCCTGTTTGTAAAACAACTTTAAACGTTAGGCAGATGAGTTTGCAAAATGAATTAATTAGCAGTAAAGACCAAAGGCACACTCTGTGTGAATAAACAAAATAGATTTAGATCTTAGTTAAAACTTGGTGAATGTCAGCTAATAAGGAGGTCTGTAGAGTCTGTCAGGCTTCGCAGGCTTCCCACTTTTCTGAAAGGAAAAGTATTACTGCTCACAAGAGAAAATGCCTATATAAGGTTTGAATCTGTGTGGTGGAGTGAGACCTACAGCTCAAAGATTCAGCATCTTTAGCTTTCTGTAAGAAATATCTTTTTATAGCTGTTTTTTATTTAGCTAGGGTTTTCTCCTGGGAGGGCAGGAGGGCGTTAGCTCAAGAATTCACTTGATAGATTTCAGATCAGCAGCTAATCTGTCACTTCAAGAGGTGACAATGACAGGAGGGAAAGACTTCCTAATTTATTCATAAAATACTTTATCTGTCAATTCCATTTATTTAGTTCATTCTTCATAGGTAAAAGTATTGAAAAAAGGAAATTAATCCTGACCTTGGAGGTGAGAAGCAGAATGCTGATAACTCCAGCTCTGGAGGCATGAGTAGGCCAGGACTTTTCTCACCCCAGAGTGTAAAAAACATGATAGACTGATGTTATCTCATGCATTTTACTCCTTGAATTCTTTTTGATACCACAATACCACAGAGGCTTTGCTGACTTATTAGCAACATTTACTGGAAGCTCATATTCAGTGTAGCAAGTCACAGCCTTGTTTGTTATTTTGGCATAGCACAAAAATGCCTGTGGTACATTTTGTCTGCCACTGTGCACTTGCTGCCAATGAAAAGATTACATCATGTCAGAAATGCCAGAATTTTCTGAAGGAATTTTTTATGAAGTGTAAGAATTCACATATATTTTTCAGTGAGCTGCAGCTTATTTTTAAGTTCATCACAGCCTGGAAAGAATTATTGTGCGATTTGCTGGGCAAAGAGTCTGAGCAGCAAGAATTCATTGGCCAAACCCCAATATAATTTTCTTCTTCGATAAGTGTTGAAAAAGCACTTAGAATTTAATTTTGCTAGAACTCTCATGTCCTTAAATCTTAGGTGATGCAGCATACTATTTATGGAGGTCACTATGATACTGTGCAATTACATTTTGATTTCACAACGGTAATACGGAAGAGGTTCTTGTTGCTGAAAGTTAATTCTTCATAACAGAATAGAGTCTACTTATTTAACCACTCTGAGTTACTATAACTTTTAATTGAAGACTTTTTCATCACCAACCTCAGATGCAATCCTTACTATACATTACAGAAACACTGAGTCTGTGCAAAATGAGGTATGAAGATTCAAGAACTGTCTTTCAGCTAATGGAGTGGTTTTAATTGGGAGCTGAACACCTTATTTACTGATCTACACTGTCTTCTGAGGTGGTATATGGTCCATCCCTGGAAAAATTCAAGGTCAGGTTGGATGGGGCTCTGAGCAACCTAGCTGAAGATGTCCCTGCTTATTGCAGGAGGAAGTGGAGGCAATATTCTTTAAAAGTCCCTTCTGAATGAAACTGTATGATGCTATGATTCTGGGCTTCACTTAATATGTTTTTTAGAGACATTCCCAGCCTTTCTCTGCCAGATTCCAATCATCAAAATTCATATGGTTTGCAGTGATGAAGCATAAATACCTTGGATCATGTGTGGTTTTTTTACAGCTACTCCAAAACCTATTAAAGAGGAAATCTTCAGAAAATTATCTCTAAAGAGACTGTAAGGTATGCTTTTCAAAGGCATGTAATTTGTCCAAATTTGAGGGGTTTTTTTGGGACTTTTTAGAAGATCTGTAGAAAGTGCATCTTGACATGACAGTGCTTTCTTGTCAGGTGTCACTTTGAATCAAAGAATGGATATGATAGTATTCCTCAATGTATGGGAAAAAAGATATAACAATATCCCTTTCCTTAATTTCAGTCTTGGAATGGCAAATAGGTTTTTAACTAACATATATTAAAAAAAAAAAAAAAGAAGGAGAGCAGCTAGAGGCATATATTTTTCGTGAAAAACATAGGTTTGGTTTTTTAAAAAACAGCAAAAGATCATTGCACCAGCAAAGAGAGAGCTACTGTGAAAAGCAAAGCATGTCACCATGTAAATTTCAGACAAATTCTTCAATTGTGGAGATTTTGTGTTTAAAGACCTCTCTCTCAAGACATACAGGAATGGAAAGCAACAATACTTTGCATGGCTGGTACTACTCAGCAGCACTGGGGACCACGAGTTTTCTGTGAAATCTTCACATTTTTGTTGTGTGGCTTTCAGTTTTCCTCTTTCAGAAGAGCAGGATAGAGAGAACAGTGCACAAGTTAAGACTCATCCCAGTACCCACATGAGATGCAGCTGAAGTGCAGAGCAGGACCTTTGAGCTGCAAGCTGTTCCCTGATCATACAGTTTAGCCAGGAAAAGAAGGTCTTATGTATTAGCCTTCATAATTACACCTCAGAGCTCTTCGGCCTCTTGTTTCCTTTTGCTTCATCTACCATTGCTCAAACTGAGTTTTCCAACTGTTTCCTCAGTCTAGTATTTTCCCCTGGTTATTTGGTATGAATCTGAAATATCTGAAATTGCTAGATGGTCTCCAGCTCAAATATTTGTCAGGCCCAAGACTCCATATTACATAAAACACATGTGCGAATGCACTCAGTACTGCCAATATGACTTATGTTCAGCAAGTTCAGTACACACTGACAAAGGTAGTGCAAGAAGATGATATTTATATCAAGGCTTAAAAAAAAAAATTACAGTTTTAAAGAGGATACAAAGAAATGTGTATTTGAATGTAAGTCATGACTTAGTTATTGATTTCTTTACTCGGTTATGCATGAATATGTCATTAGGAGAGTTAGACCAGAATATCAGTGAAAGTTTCATTCTTTGAACTAAGCTAATGGTCACAGTGACTGTGAATATATTATGTGTGGGTTCATATATATATATAAACAGTTACATGCCCATGCATGAATGTGTGATCAGTGATGCAAATATGTAAATATGCATGTAAATATGTTATCAAATGTATGTACATGTATTTAGTTACAAATGCATACATGGAAAGCTAATGAAAGAGAAGCAAAGCAGCTGAAATTACTTCTACATCTTCATTCACAGGTCTACGTGTGTCAGAAAGGGCCACCAGCACTGGCCTCATTGCAAAAGCTGCTCCACAAGTGGCCAGAGCTCCAAGGGTCCTTGTGTCACTGGAAACCAGAATTTTGGAGGAGCTTCCTGACACATGCAGGAATCTAGTTTCTATTAATCTGTGAGACTTTTGAGCAGGTAATGACCATTGCTCTCAATGCAAATTATGTATGTAGGGCCCCGTGAGACTCTGTGGGGGCTGTACCCCCACATAAATACAGTGTATTTGCAGGTGTAAGGATCACATCTTAATTTAATTAAGTAATTAGATTAATAAAATGGGGCATCATAACTCTTCTGCATGGGAAAATTACTGTTAGCATCCTAAAAATGGGGCCAAACTCAGTGAAAGTCTGAAGGGAGACAGAAGGGAAAAATACTAGGGATAGACAGTGGATTTTTGCTGTAGCAAAATCACATTTGGGTTACTTTTTCACTGGTTTTGTCCTCTGGCTTCTTCAAAACATATGTTTGTGAGTTCCAGCTATACCTCCTTTCTTCTACATCTCTCTTTGCAAAGCGTATTGAAGTAGAGAGCTCCTCCGTCTGAGCAATTTGCACCTTCCTTTCCATGTGGGACACCAGGCAGAGCTGTATGAACAGTTACGATTTATCTCTTTTGAAGCTATTCAACAGCACCACTTTGCATTTTATTGGGTCTGGCTGAGATGGAGTTCGTTTTCCCCCAGCAGCCCTCACAGAGCTGTGCTTTGCATTGGTAGCTGGAAAGGTGCTGGTAACACAGCAGTGTTTTGGCTGCTGCTGAGCATCACTGGCACAGCATCAGTGCTGTTTGCTCAACCTTCTGCACCCCACCAGCAGGATGGAGTTGGACAAGATCCTGGGCAGGGACACAACCAGGCCAGCTGACCCCAATTAACCAAAGGAATAGTCCATGCTATATGACATCAGTTCAAGCATAACAGGTAAGGAAAGGAGGAGAAAGGGGAGGGCATTCATTATTTACGTTTGCTTTCCGGAGCAGCCTCCAGGTGTGCTGAAGCCCTGCCTCCTGGGAAGTGGCTGGACATCACTTGCTGATGGGAAGTAGAGAATAAAATTACTAGTTTTCCTCTTTGCTTGTGTGTGCAAACTTTGGCTTTCGCTTTAGTAAACTGCCCTATCTCAACTTACAAGTAATTTTTTATCTTATTTTCTCTCCTCTGTTCAGCTGGGAAGGGGGAGAGATAGAGTGGCTTGGTGGGCACCTGTTGTTTAGCCATGGTCAACCCACCACATAAATAGCACACAGACCTAGTCAGAGACCTCTCTTGACTGCTTGCCACAGTTTGCCAGAGAAGAGCATCTTTTTGTAGAGTGAAGGGAAAAATCATCGCTTGTGCTTTCTCAGGATTTTTTCCTAGACATTCCTGCTCCTCTTGGGTGACTGGATCCATGTGAGGGCCTGAGAAAAGAGGAGCACAGCTCAGAAAATAAAAGCAAGGGATAATGGGTATAATTTGTAATTTCAGATTTACTAAAAGATGTAAGGAAAAAGAAGTGTCATTATCTGCTTTGTCCCCACCTACAGGTCTTTGGCCCTAAGACAATTCAGAGAAGAAAGTTTCTGGGAGAGGGGAGAACACTCAGGCTATGTGCAGAAAATGGATGAGTTTCAGAATGCAACATGGATCCAAAATCAGGGTGATTTCTAGTTACTGAGGATCTACATTAGATGGACATCTAATGCCCCACTTTGCTTTCTAAAATTCTTTGTTCCTGCTTGCAAACAGAAATTTAATTTTTAAAAAGGCTGGCTAACCCAAGTCACATTTTGAGTCGTAGAATAATTTTACTCATTTTTTTTTTCTACTGTGTCATCTTAAGAGTTGATTCCTTTATGCTGGCTAAAGAGTGTTACTCTTGGACCACTTTAGAAATACACTGCTAACTGTACCTTGCTGAAAAATGCAAAATACTTGCCATGATATGGAAGTGGGCCTTAGAAACTGAATGATAAATTCTATAATGAGAGATAAAAGTGAGGCAGGTGACTTGGTTAAACAGAGAAATAATGCATCATGCTGGATTTTCATTTTCCTTGTTTGGGAACTGCATGATTGTGCCAAAAATAATTGTTATTTTTAAATTAGATAAAGAAAACCCCATTCCATTCTGCTTTCAAAATAAGAGTGTTTTACCACTTGTATTTATATTCATTGAATTCCAGGGTTACATTTCAGAAACAGTATGATACTCACTTTTATGCTGAGATTAGAAAAATGTCCACTCTTATTTTTTCCAGCACTGAATTGAACATAAAATGCTTTCTGAAGATTCAGTTGGGCTTTTTCAGCCAAATTTCCTTAAGTACACCTGTTCATTGTGGAGCTGAGGAAATGAGGAGAGGATGAAGAGTGCTGAGGATTGTTTTCTTCTATGTCTGCAAAGCATTTTTTCTCATTTTCCTTTGAAGTCTCTGCAAGTTATCTGGTGTTTGTAATAACTTTTTATATGAAGAGAGAAACTGATTTATCTTTCTAGGAACCATTTTAAACATCAGAGAAAGAGAAGAGCAGGAATGAAATCCACCTGAATAAACAAAACCCAGCACAACAAATGCAGCCATTGGAAGGGTTTGTTTTAAATTCTGACTTAACTCTTGCAATAGTGCTATCCAAATTCACCTCCTAAATAAATGAACACTGCAGCTCCCACTCCAGTGAGAGAAATTTCTCTATGCATGCCTCAAAGTTCCTTATGACTTATAACAGCTGGATTTCAGAGCAGCATCCATGGGGTAAAATTTAAAAAATGCAGAAAATACAGGTATAGCATCTTTCATGATGGCTAGTTAGGAACAAAAGGAATTCCACTACCTGTTAATGGGTTTAATGAAACTGCAGCAAGTTCTGCATCTGTTCCTCTGGTTGGTTCTGTAAGGGAAGACAATGCTCAAGTTAGTTTTGCTTTCAGTGAAAGTTAATCTCTCTCTTATTTCAGCCTTAACACGGGGCATGCCAACAAGTTTATTTTAGAATCTCTTAGATTTCTTTGGCCCTAAAAAACAAGGGAAAGATAATTGAGTGTATGGGATTTAGTCTTTGTAACTCAAATGTCACAGAAAGTCATAAAAGTCCCGACCTTCTGTGCTTGATTTCCTGATGATATATGACACATATGTCTGCCTAATTTAGTGCTTATTAAATGAATAATGTTAATGGTTAAGGAGTATGAAGCCTTAATTAGATTTTGCAAGCAGCTAACTACTGTAGCAAAAAGAGCTCTTTATTCTGTATTTACTGCAACATACCAGAATGTCACCAGTATAATCTGAGAAGACTAAAGCCAATACAGAAGCTGCAACCTTTGTTAAAAACTAATGGGTTATGTGTCATTTTAAAAAATTGATTTTGATGTTATTCACAGGTGGAGATTTATTTTTTATTGAGTCTTGAAAATGAATAATTTTGGGAGACTTTAGATGTAAAAGAACCAACTAAGAAGGAAACTCAGCAGTTTATTTAGAAACACTTCCAATTTGAGCTCCTCTACATCTTTTAAAGAGGTTGCATTAGTTTATGTATCTACTTTAGAGTTAGAGTTGTTGGAGTGATGCAGGAAATATACTTGCAATTCAATCATAAATGACTGACCATAGATTTACTGCTACTCTTACCACCATAACAGAAGACATTTTTAAATATTTGTTGCCCAATATTCACAGTATTCAAAACAGGGTCTGTGATTCTGTGATATTGACCAAATTTGTACCTGGAATGCATTGTTCATTACTCACTGTTCATAATTTGTTAGTCATAACTCATTATCTTTTGTTAAAATTTCAGTCAGCTAATCAAGAAGCAGAAAATATACTGTATGACCAACAGCATTCCACAAATAATGATTAATCAAAATGAGCAGTTCCTGAACAGCAGTGACTAAAAGTCATTCAGCGAAACCAGTTATCAAAGACATAAAATGCTCCTGTATTGACACCAATCAAGAGGGGTTTGTGAATGAGTCATGAACCAAAAGCCAATTTAATTTGGGTGTCCTAATAGCAGTAGTAAATGAGTATTTTGACATAAAATACTAAATTTAAGTGTTATGATTCCCTTTCTTTAAATACTATTTCTGCATGCCTTATCAGAATGAACTGGGCAATCTACAGTTGGCTGTAGAATTGCCACTGTCTTTTGTGGGATGAGGATTAGCACCTCTATGTATTTTATTAAAACCACTTGCTCGTTAATGCTTCCTTGGCTTGTTTTCTCTATAAGAAGCAGTACCTTCTTTTTTCCATGGTCTTGTCTTGGGTCTCACTCACCTTTTGGCATTTTCTTATACTATTTTATCCGAAACTCCATTTTGTTGATTGAATGATGACATTTCTGGGACTGCGAATGTGACCCCATATCATAGTTCTAGTCACACATTTAAATTGACCATTTTTGTATTAATTCAAACTAAAGAATAATTTTACTATCCTTTAACTATATTTCAGCACTCTGTGCATCACCATTTTGAAAGACCAGAATTCCCTCCATTAAGGTAATTCCATTATACAATGCATTAATATGTTGAATGGGTTATCTACTCCAAATCTTACAGGCTTCAATAAGTCACGGCCAAAATATATACTGCATCTGAAAAGGAAGTGGTTAAATTTAAAGATGTTCTGAAAAGACTGAGCAAAATATAAAGATACAGGATTTACCTTGGAGCTCTCCAAGACTTTACCATCATCGCTGAATTATGTAATTTATGGAGACCCAGTTTGAATTAGATGCAATTCCATCAATTAAGTGGAAGATATGGTTTCAACCAGTAATATTTATTTTTTTTTCCCCGAGAAAGCTGATCATGATGCATTGTGCAGTTCCTTTCCTAGAACAGCTACATTGAGACGTTCTGAGATTCCTCTTCAAACTGATAAATACAGTTGACAGATTTGATAAATCAGATGACATTTTGCATGAGCCAGGAGGTCTAGTTAACTCAGAATTGCTGTAATAGGAAAAGCCAAGAGTTTTTAGCATTGCCTAAACAGCTAGTGCCCAGAAAGAGAATTCTTATTTTTCAGTCACATCTGGAGATCTGTAGGTATGAGAGGCCATAAACATAATCAAATCTAGGGCTGGAGGAGGAGAACACCTGCTGTTATCATTGCATGATGTCTACTAATATCCTGATGAAGAGCCTTCTGCTTTACATGTGAATATACAGCATTACTGTCAGACATTATATGAACACCCAATGATTTATTAAACATTTTTTTCAGAACAATACTGATATTTTTAAGCAGCTTTTTGAACATCAAAGAACTAACTAAGAGCACAATATTTTTTTTTTCAGCTATAAGCCAGGTATACTGCTTGCTACACTATATTTACAATGTAGTAAGTGTCCTTTAAAGAAACAAGGACATTAATACTAAGTGAAGGCTTGCATACCATAAACAATTGACCTGTTACCTAAATCTGAAGGAAAAAAAAAATCCTTGGCATGGATATACACTTGTTAGACCCAGTGAGAATAACTGGTCTAATGAACAGCTCTTTTCCATAGGGGTTGGAGAAGATCTTGGTTCTGCAGTGTAATTCCCCTCAATTTTCCCCCCTCACTGAGCTCTACTGCCATCATACAGAGCTATTTGTTGGAGAAATTGCCAATTTTTCCCATTAAAGGAAACTGCTGATCCTTCTAGCTTTCCTAATTTTATGTAGCAGATGATACCATGCATTTAAGAGAGCTCAGAGTGACCTTTCATGCATGATTTTGATGCTTTTTATTGAGAAATGCTTCATACACATACGTCCTTTAAAGCAGAACAAATGTTCATATATATACAAGAAAAAAACTCTTAGAAGTTACAACGTGTTGGTGGTTTTAATTCTTTAATTCATATGACAATTGGTTTTGAAGATTATCTACAAATGTCCTACTTCTGATATTTTGCATGTCTTTTGTTTTGCTAAGTGTTTTCATCCATGTTTTCACATGAAAATCGTGTAACAAGACTGGAAAAAACCCGTGAAATAGGATGAATTTTTTAACATAATATTAACAGCTTCTACTACTTAATTGTTTCACAATGGAGAGGTGAATACAAAGAGCAAGAGCGGAAACGAAAGTACACAGTTTATGATGGGAAAATCCGTGACCATTGGCTTTCAGAGGAAATAAGTACCTAATCGTCATACATGGGAACACTTGCTCATTAGATGCTAAAACATAAATTTTAAGGATGTATAAGAATTCTCTTTCAATTGTCTAGCCTCATATTTATGCTCCAAGCAAAATTTGAAATGCTATGACTACATACGGCCTAACTATGCCTGAAGGGATAAACTCAGATGTTTAGAATTAGAATTTTCCCAATAAATAGTGGTACAATCTGGTGATTTCAGACCTTTTGCTGGCTAACTCCAGATAAAAGAGAAACTCCTTTTAATCCAGTGAAAGTACATCATTTACACACCATGTCACTGTGATCAGGCCGCGGAAGTCTACAAAGTCCAATTAAATATAAATAGGTCTATCTTGTTGTTAGGTCCATTCTTGTGATATTTATTTCTCTGCACTTTCTACTCAAAAGTGAAGAGATCTCAGCCACTGAAGAGATTCTTGTTGCTGTTGCAATGGGTTTGTTCTCTGTTTTGTCTTGTATGTTAGTGGGAATACAGGAGTGCACTGTACTGAAGCATGGGTAGCTGTACATTCAGAGCAGCAGAGGAGGCCATAGGTGATTGTCTTCTTTGCTGCATAAACTGCAAGTATTTCTTTATGCCAGCTATGCCACATAGTATAAGCCAGTGCCTTCAGTAGCTGGGCATGTTCCAAAAGGCCGAGGAAGTCTCCTGCTTGACCCATTATGCATTTTTCCATGTTTCCCTAAAATGAAAAGTAAGGAAAATCACTCTGATTGCATTCAAGTTTTAAGGGTCTTAGCAAGAGGACACATGCAAATGAACTGCAAAAGCATGCTTGAAGTATGACAGTCTTTTCTCCATAAAAACATGAAAAGCTTCCATTCACAAGTAAATAAATCCCTCGTTTGTGCAGTAAAGGAAGACTGGCTTGAGGTCTGCTGTCAGTTCTAAAGCATACATTAAAGATTTGTCACTGTGGGATCTAACTGTGATCTCCACAGAGATTTGCAGAAACTTGCTTTGGTGTGACTGTGCAGAAGCCCCTGTAAATCTGAAGAAGTGTTAATAAAACAGACTGTAGCAAGGAATATGTTTTGGTGTTAAGATTTCCAAACACTGGTAATAAGCAATAAGCCATCATTTATGGCTCAGAATTGGAGCTAGAATCTTTTCCATTTGAATATGACTTGTGACTTTTTCCATTTGGAAATGACTTCCCTGCCAATATATACACACATATATATAAAAGACTTCCAATGACATTACCCCAGTGCAAGTTTTGCATCTAGGACAGAATTGAGTCCACAAAAGATGTATCCAGAAGCTTATATACCCATAACCTACTGGATATTGACAGCAGTAGCAAAATTGTATTTTCTCAGTTTAGAAATTAGGACCAACATACATACACATACAATTTGCAATTATGTTATAAAATATTTTTGATGACATTACAGAACAAGATAACATGAGAACTGTCCTATAGCTATTCTAGTAGTGTTAATATCTACTCACTAGCAGGATTAATTCATTTATTAGGAAAAAATTTCATGTTTTTTAGCATTGGTCAGAATTTTTAAATTTTCTAGGAAAGCACATTGATATTGAGCATGCTATGCAGATATTTCGATTCTTCAGAAGAACCAATGAGAGCCCATTTCAAAATCTTGGAGAATATGAGCAATTTGAATATCAGTGGGAATTGATTGCATGGAATTCTGGCATCACTGTATTAGAGGCGTCTGAGGATTTACTGTATTACACAAGACAGCTTGAAACAGCAGTATATATAGTTCCTGTTGTACATTGAGCTCATAGGACAGTTGCAGCTAAATTCAGGTAAACAAAGTTTATCTATTTCTGCTTTAGATCATTTGGAGTTCACTTATCAATCACTATTAGTCCTGTGAACTAAACCTGTGGATTTATCCACTTTTGTGCTGTGCAAGTGAATTTACCCTGCATAATGATGTTAAAGGACTGTGGCTTTCACAATATGTGACATTTGCACATCCAACATGCTAGGTGGTATATGGATCATTAAAAGTCAAGGTCAAGAATGGAGTGTCTAAAACAAAGCAAAACAAAACAAGGTGTCTGTATCCACTCTCATTAATCGGGCATTGATATTTATTTTTCCTGGTCCTTTGTATAATGAAACAGTTCGTATACAGAGATGTGTATTTATAGTAATGTAACCCCAAATCATTGCTTTAATGAAAGTCTCTGGCAGTATTTTGCCCTTCTGTTGACACTTTGGGAGTAAAATATGGATTTCTAAATGTATACAGAACTTTCTGGCATGGTTGTCAATGATAGACCAGACCTCAATATACAGAGATTTTAGAACTTAGTTCAAATATATTTTCCATTTTGAAGTTGTGATGGCTAAGTACACCTGTTTACTTTAAAATTATCTGTTAGTTGGCAGTTTTCAATAGCTTAATCATCATTTGGTTGTCCCAGTTTGCATTGCAGGCAGCTCACCTGCTCTTCATCTAAACTTCAATGTTTCCTGTTTACACATCAGAAAATAGAGAAAGATGATAATATTTAGAAAACAAAGAAAAAATGAAAGCTGTGTTCAAACACATTATTTATATAATTATCCTATAATTAAAGTAATTACAGTTTGTGCTGAAAAATAGTCTTTGTTTTTTTGAAACATTTGCAGGTTTCTTGAAGGGTGTTTACTGATCATCACAGCAAAGTGACATGAAAAATACTTGGAGATGTTCTCATTTCTGCAAAACATTTAAGCTGCATAAGACATGTTCTTCATGAAACAAGTATGCATCTTTACAGTCCATTAATTGACAGGCCTGTATGAAAGGGAGTTAGACTGATATTCAAAGACATTTATGAGCTTTTTATAATCTTGACTACAGGCACAGCTACTCTGCATATGAGTTTTCTGAGTAAGAGTGGATTTCTAACATATAACATTGCAAGCAGTAAAAAAGTGTAAATGAAGGATTTCTCGCCCTGTGGTATTTTTGAACTTCTAGATTCAATTTGCTTTTCTTTATAGAACCTGGAAAGCTGGAAACTTATAAAGTAAAAGCTTTGTGTCCATGAAACTACCTGAACCTAGGATCAGTAATTTTGAAAAAGACTTGGAAAACGTCTTTTTGACGACTTGAAACTTGAAGACTTGAAAAAGTTTTGAGAAACCCACTGACTGTTCAGAAATACTGATCTGAGACTGAGAACATGAGGCCGTTATTTAGGAAGCCAACCCAAACCGTATTTCTACCTTTCACTGTTAGAAGTCTACCACAGGCGTTAGAATGAGGAAGAACAGGACCAGGGACCATCTCAGAGTACTTCCACCACAGAGGTGTGCCTGCTCTGCAGCAGTTTTACTCACTTGGCAGCACACAGCACCTTCCTCACAAAGCACCCTCTGCACAGACACTTTGGACTGCTGGGGGATGACTGAGGATCCTACTCTTGTACGGATGAGGATGGGGTTTTCCTACAGAGCTGTCCTGGATTTTTAATCCCGGACTCACTTATTTTCACCTCACAAGCCATGTTTCACCCTTCACAGAGCTACAAAATTGTAATGATCAGATTAATCATAGAAGCAATTCACATACTTCAAATAACATGTACATGGGACATATTCAGTAAGAAATACTAGTCATCTACTACATTTTTTTGATTGCATTCATGTAAATATTGATATGTGCACAATCAATATCTGCCAGGACTGTGGAAAATTACAAAAATGATTAACTCCCATAGCATGACTCTTTTTTTTATTGTACAGCTAAAGAAAAGCGTATATTGACTTGATCTCCAGAGAAAAACATCTATTTATTATTTCAAATGAGCCATATCAAAGACAAGATGGATTTTTCTACAATTATAATAGGCAAAGTAGAACCTGAGAATTTTGTTCTTTCTTCTTTAAATATGATCTTCAGCAAAATACAATCTTTTCTTTTTTCCTATCAAGCCTCATGGGCAGGGACTAAACACAGTGAGCACAGTTTTAAAATAAAGCTTATAAAAAAGTCATCCATCACAACCTCCAACAACCCAGTCTAATTTTGAGAGTATAATGTGCTTGCACAAGTTCCTGCCTGCTATCATCGTAATCATCATACATGAGCACTTTCCCTGCAGGATGGAGAATCTCAGCTAAGCACAATTTTAGGGTGCACAAGAAAATGTTTTTTTTTTCTCAGAGGGACATCTTGAAGCTCTTAAAAAACAAAAAAAAAAGCAAGTCTTCCATCTGTACATTTACCTGAATAAATTTGTTCTTTGGAGACCTATGAGTGCTAGACCTTGTTTTGGCCCTTTGGTCATGGCCCACACACAACTCCTGCTGTGCCTTCCAGTTTGCAAAAAGAGACAACTGTCTGTAAGCAACCAGTGGCTCCCTACCCATCAGTTTGTAAGGCATAGATAAACAGTTTGCTTTTACGTTATGACACCAGTCTTGTTAGATTTAATATCCCATAACAAATTACTTGGCAGTTCATGTTTGCACAGGTAACCAGATCCAGGTTAATTGAGTGCAGTTGTTTTTGTGCAAACTATCAGGTATCAAGACCTCTGCAATTTTTGGAGCAGCTTTATGAGACTACCTGCTTAGGATCTCAGGAAAAAATTAAATCAAATAAAAGGTCTGACTCAGCTGGTCTTCTCAAAAAGCATTGAGAGAAGCTAAGAGACTTGGACATACAGTGCTGAAAAGATCCTGGAGCTTAGATAGGGCTGAGTTCTTGAAAGACTCAATGTACCTGCCCTACTAGTCAACTGTTCAAAACACTCAGACAAAAAAAATCCATTACCAAATAACTTTCCACTATTTCTCAATAATTTAAATAATATAGCAATAGTTAGGAGAATTCATAGCAAGAAAGACTTCTGGGACTTTTGTACTCAATACTTCTACATATGAGAAGACTTAACTTTGCTAAGCTTGTCTCTTCCTAAAAGTGCAGCCATCTTGGGAAGTCAGTTCAATTTATAACTAACCCTGCTCTTAAAATGTTTCCCTAGAATTTAAAATATATCTTCCTGCCAAGACAGGCTTAACAAAAAAATCCATACAGTAAGTCAAAAAGTATTCTTCCAGCATTTCACAAGTACTTTTTTACCACCCTATTGGCACTTAATCACACTTAAAAAAATATTTCTTATATTCTTAAAGATCACAGATTATTTTTGGGGCAGTGAAATTTCAGAGTATATGCTTCATCTTTCTTATTCCTTTGAAGAGTTATTTTTATGATAAAATGACTCTTAACCAGAGGAGCTGAGACTGGCAGTTGTGTCAGACTGGCAATTTACACCTTCAGCAGAGGATTCAGAAAAACTACACTGTTTTGACATGTTTCTTTCAGTTTGCCTTTTTTATTTGACTTTGTGGATCCTTTCCTTTGTTTTGATTTTGGTGTTCTGGAAGAGACTTAAGATGCACTTTCTCAAAATATTGATTTTGTTATTGTCACCAGACAATACCAGAAAACACAGAAAATCTGATACAGTCAAGGATCACTCTTGCACTTTTCCTGAGTTCACCACATAGCTGGGATCTGATATCTGTGTACTCTTCAGAAAGAGAGGACCTACCTTCAGAGTGCAGCTGTTAGTCAGCAATTTACGAGTCAAAACCTTTTGAAAAATTGCTTTCTGTAGATATGATGTAACAGGTCTGGTATCATAACAGATACCAGACCTGTTAAAAGAAACATTGTCATTTGTTTTGCTCTAATTATCACTCAGATAGTAAAATATTTTAATTTCAACTCTTTCTTAGACTAGTCATACAGCACATTAACATCTTAAGTGCAGTTGGAATGTGGTTAAAGAGAGAGATGCTCTGAGGGACATTAAAACGTAGCTGAAATTCCAGAGAAGCTAAGCCATTTGGACAGGCACAGCTAATTTTCAGACTAAAGAAGATTTAGGAAGCAGTTACAGCCAGAGTATCTGCTGGTTTGGGACTTGTCCTGGTTAATAAAGTGGCAGTCACTTTCTGTTATAACAGTTCCTTATTAAGCTAATCTTCCATCTGCATAATAAAATAATCTGTCAACAATAATTGAGTCTGCTTTTTATTCAGATTGCAGTGGTATCTGCATGTTATGCCATGCTTCCAAACTTCCCAACTCACACCACTGTGGTGTGTCCTAAATCACACTGGGCACTGCACAACTCCTGAAAGGAGCACTTGCCCGGGTCATTGTAGAACAACCAAGATGTCCAGTGAAATGAGAATTATTCTCTCATACCAGTGAAAATCTTCTCAATAATTTATTATTACTCACTGAAGACCAGAATCTTATAATCTAAGTTTAAAAAAGTAATTTTTAGGCCTCTCCGAAGTCTTTTGAATGGTACATGAAAGAAACCACATTTTAAACAGTGGTTCAAATTATAACTCCTCTGGTATTATGCTGTGGAATTTGGGTGGATAATTCGTTTCTACTTTGCAGTCAAATAATTATTCAAAGGCCTTGGTTCTTCTTCAGAGAAACACTCTTTTTAAACCATTATAGTCCTTTAACTGAAGTTCAGAGGAGTTACTTGTGATCACCATAAATTTGTGCCCAAAGAGGCAGAGTTCAGCCTGAAACTTTGAGGCACTGATATCAAGGGGAACTCTTGACAAGATATACAATAATTGTAGGATGTCTAACCATGAAACAGCCTCTGGTTATTTGGTTGAGACCTCAGAACTGAACAGGACTGATCAGAAACCTTTTGTAGTGTTTGAAGCCATTTTCCCCAATTTTTTTTCTTTTCTTCAGCTCAGCCTTTGTAAGAGTTTAAATGAATTCATTCTTAAATTGAGATTCCTAAGAAAATATCCAATAATTTTTTAACTTCCCCAAAATCTTTGTGGTTTTTTTGTTTCCTTTTAGGTCATCATCAGCAACATCTGCAATCATGTGTAATTCCAGAGCACCTACTTGCCAGACAAATGTGTCAAAATTATTGAGTATTTCCATTTTTCATTGTAATTAGAGACACAGGTTCAAGGAATTACTGCAAGATGCTTGCAAGCTGCTCCCTCTTTTCCCATGTTTTCACCACCACCTTAAACCTTGGAGGAAAAAGAAGTCACAAGAAGTTAACCTACCAGCAAATATCCTTACAGAATTGAGTGAAAATATGGAGAAAATTTTCACAGCAGTCATTTTGCTTCATTACTTTCCTAGGAAGATACTCAGAAAGAACACAACAACCTTTTTTCCTTTTTTTTTTTTTTTCCTTAGGGAAGTTTGGTCTAGTCAGGATGAGCTAATGGTTTGAGGATCAGGAGATCTCAAGTGGTATTGCCACTCATTTGCTGAATCATTTTGGGAACACTTTCTGTGTGTCAGCACAATCATTTTGCTAATGGAAAGAGTGACCTAATGTTTACCAACCTGTAAAATGGAGGGTTTGTGATAACCACAGTGATTTAACCATAAGAAGTATTTCACTGCCTGAAGCACTATGGTTGCAAGTTTTATGCATAGTATAATAATTGTACTTTCTTGTTACTGTTAGGGAATAGGTTTTACTTCACAGTTCCTAGTAAAAGTATTCTCTAAAGCATGAGCAAAACAGTTCTTACAAGAGTTACCTTTAAAGTATACACAGTGGTGCGCATGAAATTATAAATATCTAATCTGCAAAAAAATTCCCTATTCTATTAAAACCAAATTAAATTAGAACAAACAAATTGCATTTTCCTCAAAAGAAGCAATTATGAATAAGCATAACTATGCAAATACTTTAAAGAAAGATGCTTTGCTCAGCAGAAAAATAATAAGAAATTTCTGAATGTGTAAACTAAACTGATTTCAACTTCAAGAGCTGGAACCTTGGTCACGTTCAGAGAAGGAAGCCTGCCTACACATATTTCAAGGTATAACTGTGACTCATTAATTTTATTATGTGTTCCCAATATGTCTTTGCCACACAACATTTTAAAACAAATACACTGGATTTTTTTTCTCTAAAATATGAATTAGACAATGGCAACTATTTCATAGAATCAACAGGAGGGCCTGGGTTAGGAGGGACCTTAAAGATCATCTAGTTCCAACCTCCACACCTTAGACAGAGACACCTTCCACAAGACCAACTTGCTCAGATACACCTCCCTGGCCTTGTATATCCCCAGGGGTGGGACATCCAAAACTTCTCTGCACAATCTGTTCAACTGCCTCCCCACCCTCACAGTAAAAAATTTCTTTGTGGTGTCTGATCTAAACCTACTCTCTTTCAGTTTAAACCCATTCCTCCTTGTCCTGTCACTAAATGCTCTCGCAAAAATCTCTCTGCACCTTTCTAGTAAATTCCCTTCAGGTACTGGAAGGCCTCAGTTAGGTCACCCTGAAGCCTTCTCTTCTCCAGGCTGAACAATCCCAATTCTCTCAACCTGTAGGAGTTGTAGGAGGAGTACTTCATCCCTCTAATCACCTTTGTGGCCTCCGCTGGTCTCATTTCAACAGGTCAATGTCCTTCCTGTGCTGGGAGCTCCATGTTTGATTTCATCAAGGTCTTACTGTGATGTGGTGTTTTTTCAAGAAATAAGAGATTCGACATTCCTGTGACAAAGGGAATATCAAGAATTAGAAGAACGAGAAACAGAAAATGTTTAAGGATGACACTGAAGACATAGATGCTAATAGTTAATTGCCTCAGCCAATTTTCTGTAGCATCTGCAGGAGTCACACAGACAGAATTTAACACAGAATGAAAATACCTGTGGTAAGCAATGATGTTAGTAAAGTACATCAGGTCTATCATGACAGGAAATATTTTGAGGGTTTGAAATGCTGTCTGTTCCTTTCTACACATTTAGCCATGCTCCCCTCTCCGACCTAGTTGAATAGGACTACTTGTATTCTTGGAGGGAAGCATATGTGTAAGCATATCCATGAAAAGCCTGAGTTTCTTTCCCCAGAGAAATTAGAAATTACTCAAGTTGATATGTCAGTTGTCGGTGATTGAAACACAGACCCAGATCAGCAGGGAATCTGAATCATTTCTTCAAAGAAATGAGCTGGTTTTATACACTTTTCCAAGGCACAGTATCTCCTTACATGGTAACTCTCACTACGTGACCTATCCCATGTTGCCACATCAGCAGCACGCTTTCTGAATGTCCTTCCATGGGGTCAGCTTCCAGCAGGCTCCTCCAGGGGTCTGCTGCTGACACCTCCTCCCCCCAGGGTCCGGCAGAGACAAGCCTCTCTGTGCTGCCATGTGCTCCTTTGTGCTGCCCGGTGCTCCTTTGTGCCGCCATGTGCTTCTGCAGGCTCATCCCACAGCCTGCAACCCAATTCTATCTTATCTTTCCCCGTAGTCAGTGTCCCACTTTCCTTGAAGATGTTCATGGTGATGCATGGAGGTGTCTTGTTTTCTTACGAGAGAGGAATAAGAGTAGAAAAAAGGATAGGAATAGGAAACAGCACTAGATATCTGAAAGATCAATTTAGTAATTATGTGTTTAACCCATCAAACATGGGTCATTCAGCCAATTGAGAAGGGTCTGTATTTACAAGATGTCATCTCTGGACAAATACGGATACTGAAAATCTCGAGGCTGGGTCTCTCAGTGTGGAAAACAGGAGGTGCAGAAAAATCCCATTAACTACTAACAGGATTTGTGCCCTGTGTATCTCATGCACCACTTTGAAAATTCACTCTCAGTCATCAGGAAGTAAGGTAATATTCCAGCATAAAAAGTTGCGTCATTCGGATACAGACAAGAAGCCTAATTGGCTTTCGTGTACAAAGAATCAGAAGCATAAAGAATTGCTTATGCTTAAATATTTTATTTAAAGCCTGGATTTTTCCACTGGACCTGTCTACATATGAGTCTTTAATAATAAAAAAACCCCAAAAACTGGATCTTTAGTTATTTATAACTCAGCTTTACAGTTAGATGGAAATTGTTTCCAATCTCAAAAACACAAAGGCATCTAAAGATCAAAGAATTAAAAAAAAATTTACTCATAAAATAGGAACAGTTCAGTTACATAAAAAAAACCCAAACCAAACAAAATACACATATGCATGTGCAAACTGTTCATTTACACATCATGTTCCAAGAGTGGGTTATGTTAATAACAGTCCAGATAGGTATCCATATTTTGAATCTATACAATTTAATTCACATAATCAGATTTTTATTGCAATGGAAATTCTTTGGCTTTTTCTTAGAGGATTTTGGAATAGTTCTTATTTTCTGTCTCACATCAAGAAATGAAACTGGAACACACCAAGCAGATACAGAGGGGTGTGACAGGTGGAGACCATCATACCACATTCCATCCATGAATTCATACCAATGATTCACTCAAGTCAAAACAATTCATGCCAGGTCTTCTACTATAACTTTCTACATCAAGGTTTTTAGTCAAGAAAAATGTAAGTGGACAGCCAGGAGTACTAGCTTTATTCTTCATTAGCTGTATCAAATGCGCTAAATATCTTGACTAAGAAACTTTGAAAGAAAACGACGTCCAGAAGATTCCTTAGAGCACTCTTCTGTTTTCAGTGGCAAGCTCTTTTCCCCAGTCATAAAAAAAATGTCACATAGTTGGTAAGTACTCAAGAGAGAAGTAGATTCTAATCATGAAAATATGTTTGAATTTATAATCATAATCCTTCATATGATTGACTATGAAGAGTTCATCGACATATATTTTAGCAAGATGAAATAATGTTTTATAGTAAATGCTATCATTTCAAATAAGATCACTACATGCATGAAGAAGTGATGAGTAATACCTGAGGAAACCAAACCATATTTAAATGCAAGAAAGAATGTTTTTGTGTCAGGATGTTTGGCGAGGCTGTTCTGGGAGTCATTACATTTTCTGCCAGAAACTTGTTCATCATACTGGAAGTCCTTCTGGCAGCATCGCACTGCCTTTCCTCCAAAACAGCACCTGAAGCTGTGCCTAGCCTTTGGAAAATAAGCTGAAGCCATTATGAAAACCTCTAATGAACTCAGAAAATATTTTTCTTGTGAAATAATAAAGTCCTGATATATTTGCATTAATGGGTACTCCTTTTTAGCATAAATTTTTTCCCCTCAGAATTTTATCTCTGAAAATTTGTAGCCATATCCACAGGTCAACTCTAACCCTGCCAGGTTGTGTGTCTCGCTAAGCAGGCCCCTCCTTTCATAGGGAGATCAGCAAAAAAAAATATTCCTATGGTTTACATAGGAAAAGAGCAAGTTTGCCAGAAGTTAGCCTTTTTGCATGGTAGGTAGTTATTTTTCAGAGTTCTTTACACTTTAAGTAAAACCTAAGTGTTATCTCCAACTTCTCTATTTTACTTAAAGCACCAACTGGGTCAGCTTAGCCAGACAGTTTAGGTGTGCAGGACAGCACCATCTCTGGTGCTTGAAGTAACCTCATGAAGTCAGTCCTAGTGAATTCACAAGAGCTGGGAATATGCTGCTTCTTGGGTATGTGGCACAACAGTGGCTCTGGCTGCTAACTCAGATGATATATCTGTCTTTCTAGTACTTGGATTCTTTCTGCCCAACAGACATTTAGGGTCTCTAGGCAGTGCACAGGAGGACATAGAGTATTAGAACAGACCCCAAACCACCCCATAAAGCTAAGCAGAGAAGATGCACTATTACATACATGTGCAGACTGAGTAATGTGGGGTGCTCAAAGTCTGCCAGTTCAAAATTTTAAGCAAAAGGATGTGTTTTCCACTTACTCAGGGCTGTGGAGAGGTGCTTCCATCCACCTTCCTGAAGGTAGGGAGATACCTGTTTTAAGTCAAAAAATGACTTTTGCAATTGCAATGCAACATCGGGGGAGGCAGGGCTGATTTTAGCTCTTCTTTCACAGTCCAGCCTTATGGTTCATGCCCAAGTGAATGGAAGGCAGTCAGGCTTGATCCTCTTCTTTACCTGAAGAGTCATCAGCCAGCAGTGTTATCAGGCTAAATAGAGCTACTGCTAGGGTAATGCTGAAGGGAGGAGAAATACTGCAGGAGAACACACTCTATCCTTTCTGTTAAGCCAAATCTGCTCCACAGAAAATAAGAGTCATAGGGTCAGGAAACATAGGGCCTGGGAACAGGAGTCTAACCCAGGCTTCAAAGACAGTTCCTATCTATTATGTACCACAGATGGTAAAAATGCATTAGTAATCCTGAAAGCAGTTGTCAGACTCAAGTTTTGACCTGCTGGGTGCTCTTGAAACTATGATATAGAGTCATGCCCCATCTTTGCAGTGCATTTGAATATTCTTATCATGAGACTGAATATGGTTAGTCTTTTACATATCAAGGCCCTTTTACAGAGCCCTGGGTAGTGCAGTCTTGGTTAAATGAAAACTGCCCTCAGCTGTTAGCCTTTCCAAAAAGTTTTGCAGACCACCTGAGGTATTTTAAGTGGGAATTATGTAGTCTGAATATTTCATATTTCTAATTATCTCCCACAAATCCTTACTGTGTCCTTAGATAGTTAGGTCTGTTGTAATTGCTCCACTGCAATTTACGGAAGGTGAGAGAGTGAGTTCACCTTGTTTCAAAATCCTTTCCTATCACAAATTACTCTTTCATTCTGATAGCAATTTAGACCACTGATGGATAAGTTTTGTTCCTTAACAGTTTGAAATAACCCAGTCAGTACAGGTCAGGAGCTTATGCTGAATATAAATATGCATGTATAATGATACAACTGGTGGACTCAAAACTAACAAATAAATGTGCTTATCATAGCATAATAAAAGATATGGAGTTAAAGGGACCCACAAGGAGTGGGTCTACTTCATGTAGAGTACCACAGTTCCTTACTTTCCTTGTAGACACAGAATTGGTTCCCCCGATATGAAAATAGTTTTAGATTTTTGTTATAGAGACTTATCGAGCTTAAACACATTTTTGCCTGTGGTTGGGATTTACAGAACATGGAATTCATAATAAATGACCCTGTTTCTACTGTTTCATCAGTGACTTCAATAATACAATAAAGAGGTTTGTGCTGTTTTAAGGAGTATGCAGAAAACATGGTACTTGTATTTGGATTCTAATTTGTGAATTGCTTGGCAGTCTTCTTTTTCCCTAATGTATTCATCACAAGATATATTGGTTATGCAATAAAGTATTTTTTAATTGCTAGCTTTAGAAATATTTAAGTACCCAATTATTTTTTATCTAAAAGACTATTATGGAAAAAAAAAGGAAAAGTTAAAAATGGATATGGCCATGGTGAGACAAGGATTATGAGTTGCACAGCAAGAGCACTGAGCCTTTGATGAAGGGTATAAATAATTAGTAACACACTTTAAGACATCTTTCTCTTGGTTCACAGTACCTGTGCTCATTTAATTTCAGCTGGAAATATGCCCATTCATTCACAGTGAAGGACAGATAAACTGGTGACCAAGTCAACAGGAAAAGTGATTCATGTTGAAGCACCTAAGGCCAAATACTCTCTGCACATACACAGATCAGACACTGACTGAGAGATTAGGCACCAACACAAATTTATCCTGCCCTGGCAGAAGGCCACAGGGGACATGAGATAGACATGTATGTGGCAGAGTAGTGCCCATAAATGAAGGCACATGAGTATGTGTAATAATTTTAACATCTAGTTTTCATGTGAACAATTTTTAGTAACCTGGAAAAGAGATCAATAACAAGAAATAACAGTCTGTAAATAGGCTGCCCCATTTTTGCTTTTTTTCAAACTTACATGAATACCCAAATAATATCATTTTTTGGTTCTTTTTCTACAAAAATTGATGGGATGAATTTGATCAGCACAAATGGATATGAGCTTCAAAACCAATTTGTATATTCATTGAACTTCACTACATTGCACCTTGAAAACCTTCACAAAAGTATTTTCACATTTGAAGAAGCACTTTGGCACCTAAAATGAAAGCAGGGTGTATAATGTAAGTACAGTACCTGATGACTACAGATAAATGTCTAAGTTCCGTTAGGTTCTCAAACCACTTAGAAATCCTTGTCTTAGTATACGTATGCTTTTTGCAAGGAGCAGAGAAAGATCTCAGGAGATATACCCAGACAGCTGTTTACTCATCTCAAACAGGACCTTGGAGAACTGTCCTGAACCAGTCTATTTGTTGCAGAATTCCCTAAAATATCAAATAAATAACAAATAAATATGAAGCCAAGGAAGACTGCTTGCTAATTTTGCTTCTTGTTCTAGTGATTTACAGATCACTTCTGCAAAGCTTGTCCTCTCAAATTTTTCATATAACTAATACAAAATCAATTCCTCTTATCAGTGTATCCCCAGTCCAGACTGTCACACACAGAGTTTTTTATACTATGCAGTGTAAATCAGCATTGCTGTCAGCTTATCTGTGATACTTGCCTCTTAAGTGAATTACTCCAGTTGGGATGAAGTGGCTCCGCTAAGTCTAGAAGACATCATAGAATTACTTCAATCCCAACAGCATTTTGTTTTATTGTAACAACTTTTCTGCATCAGCACATATAATAAAAGGTACTCTCCTATGCATACCATTGAATAGGCTTACACTTTGGACACTCCTTGTATTTTTGAGTTTATATCATACCCTTAGTGTTCATATGAATGCCATTACAGGACCCTTTGCAATGCTTTAGAACTTTTTTTTTTTTTAATGTGTAAATACACCAGAGCAGGGAGATAGAAGGGCTGACTTCTTGATAAAAGGGCTATGACAGAAATTTTTGAAGGAGATATGTATCAAATTGACTGTCGTCAACTATGTAGCGGAGTTGTGCTTGTCAGTTGTGTTGTCACTTTTCCACACCAAGGGGAAAAAAAAAATCCCTGACATAACCTTACTTTCCCTTTTAAATGTATGTGAAGAGGAAAAGCACTGTACCATATTAATGCAGCTAGAATGGAGAGACAGTGTTTTTCATAAGCGTCTGTTTATGTGACAGCAACTATCTTATTTCCTTTCTTTTTCTTTTGTTGTCCAAAACCTAGTGAAGAAAACATAACAGGGTTTGAATAAAGAAACTTAGAAAGTAAGCTGATTTTTAGGAAAAATAGCCTCATATCTAACAGCAGCTATAAGCCTAGAAGTGTTATTTCATTATCTATTCCATGCTTCAGATTTCAGGATTTTTTTATTATTCATTCAAAAAACAAGATTAAAAGTACAGAGAGTTTTTCTTATTTTCTCTCCATTTTATTAATACTTTTATTTCATCCTGCAGAAAAAAAATAGAAAAAGAATTTGGAAAAAATATGGCAGAAACCTTTTAGGCTCCCAAACCATGAATAATTGTTACTTTAATTTCTAAAAATAATACTAATGAATCCTCATAATTTTAATTTTTATGAGAGAGAACATATATAATTTTAAAGGGTTATTTTAATTAAGGCTGTCAGCTGTCTTTAGTTTGCTTTGCTTTTAGAGATAAGGAAGACAAATAAGTGTTTGTGGTAAACTATATTAGGGGTCAAGTTTTAGAAGCAAGTGGTAACACCTCACCACTGGCTGATGCTCAGGGCAATTCCCAAAGTGGAACATGATTGACCCTTGAAGGTGGTGTGGTGTGTGATGTGACTTTACCTTTTTGTTCAGGGGCTCAGAAACCCTTTGGTGAAGCTGTGAAAGCTTTTTGGGTAGTGCTAAGACTGGCATTGCTGGCTTTTCCATCCCACTGCTCCACACAACCTGAGGGGTCCTGCTGGGTATCTGTGGCCAGGTGCCCACAGCCTCCCTTGCCCAGTGACCTTGCCTACTGGAGCCCAGCCGCAGGATAACATGCTGCCTGCCCACCAGGACTGCTGGTCACAGAGAGTGACAGGGGTCAGTGCAGCCATCAGAGAGAGGTGACACTCCAGTGGCCCTGCACTTCCTGGGTGTGGTCAGTGACTGCGGCATGCAGGCTTGGCCTTTCCCTTACATGTGCTTGCCAAGCGACCCACACCCTAAACGTGTGTTGGTCAAGCCAACAGGAACAAGGGTCCATGCTCCTACAGGCCTCACATAACATTCCAGACCGAAAGGTGATAATCTTGACTGCAGGATCACAGTGCAGTGCCCACCAAACTCAGACCAGCAGCATTTTGCACTTCACTCACTTTCTGCAGTCTCCTCAATGGGAGAAAAGCAATTGTAACCTTTTCTTGTTGGCACCTATGCACACTACTGCTACACTTTTCTCCCTCATAAGGCATGTTGTGATATGGATTTACAGCAAGATTTCTGTTTGTTTTAGTTTATTTTGTTTTGGGTTTTTTCTGAGTTTCACTGAGCAGAAAGGAAAGTCACTACTTTTTAATTGATTTTCTTTTATGGAAACTATATACTCTACATTTGTTTTCATTTGCACATACACATCAGTGCTTTCTACCTGAGATTGTCAGAGATTTTGGCTATAACTAATTAATAAGTTTTCAGTAGACCTTTGTAGCAGTCCTAAGTGCAGCCAGCTAAAGTATTGTGAAATTTTTCTGTAGTTGAGCCTCTGTGGCCCAAAGCTGAGTGATAACTTCTGAGAAGTATCCTTGTAACGTGTCCGCTCTTTAAGGGCTCCAAATTTCCCTGTGATTTATAAATCACTAGAATGCAGTCTGAGAAACCAAGAATAAATGTGAGATTGATACAGTGTCCAGAGAAGCTGTGGATTCTAGGTGTTGATCTGAAATTCCTGCATCACTGATAGCACAGTGGGTGAGGTATCTGCTTTAAGGCCTGAGGCATACTTCATCCAGATCAGGAGCAGCAAAGACCAACTTTGGTGGTTCTTAACCAGCTGGGACAGCCTCAGGGCAAGACAATCAATGAAGATGGGAAACCAGTATGCCCTTGGTATGGGAGGGAGATTAAGAGACTGATAGATGCTACAGTCCTTGAAAAGCTCCAAAGTCTGAGGCATCTGGGAAGAGAAGAGCTACCAGAATGTACTTTATTTAAATATAAGATTTATTGAGAAAGAAGTTAACTGAAAGTTTGAAAAAGACATAATGCCCAGTAGAAAGTTCTTGGAAATACAGGAGGACACCATCCACTTACTAAAAATATTCTAATATTCTAAGTCATGGTCTATCGGCTTATGTTTTGAGTTTCTGAGTTTATCAGAAACATCTCAGTAGATATTGTTCAGAGAAAGCTGCAGAGCCCAGAAAGCTCTCTAGAAGGAAGCAGGACAGTAAACCAAATGTAGGGAGTGGAGCTTTGTTTCTGATCATTATTTCAAGGCACCTTCTGTCTGTGCAATGGTAGGTTAAAGTGAAGCTGGCTTTTGGCTCCTCCAGCCTGTCATGCTGAGAAATATACATCAAATACCAACACCTAATTCAAAATCCTATTCCTATTCTTCTTAATCCTAGAAAATTTTCTGTTCTGAATTTTTCATTTAGGGTTGTTTTTTAACAATGAATTTTAGGACATACTTTCATCAAACAATAGATTTTGTTCTTAACTAAAATAAGGATATATTTTTACACATTCACCTAAAGACAACCCTTAATGTATTCTAGTGCCCTGAACACATTGTTATGTTGAACTCATAGAAGATTTGAATTTTAAAGGGAAAAATGTTATGTATCCTCATTATTCATGAACCAATAAGGTCAGAGACAGATTTACCATATCTAGAAAACTTGACGTATATAAGGCTGTTGAGATTCAATAGATCCCAAAGGTAACAAATAAAGGCATAGCTGTTAAAATGTAGTGCTTCTTACATTTGTCTAAATTACCATTTGTGGGAATTTAACACTATAGAACAAAAAAGGTGAACTTTTCTTGCAGTTACCAAAAAGCCATTTATTGTTTGTATAGTTCCAGATATAACTGGATTTGGGTTAAAGAAATTTAGGTCTTTTGCATTGTGTATTCATGCAGGGTTTTTTAAAAGTATTTGAAGGGAACAATCATCACGATATGTTTTACCAGTTAGCACACTAAGGCTATTTGCTATCTCTGGCAAATTCAAAAAGATAACTTCTAAAAGGCAAGTTATGGAAAAATTCCTTCTAAAACTTACCTTTAAAAAATGGTGACTTCATGGATTAAACAAGATAAAGGAAGATTTTTTTGTTGAATCCCATTTTTATTTTGCATTTTGCCTTTATAATAAGTAATCATTTATATTTCAAGTGAAAGCAATAGGCCTACAAAAGAAAAAAAAAGTGCATTTCAGTTTGTAACTTAATGTACTGCTTTAACTGATTTTTTTTTCTTTGAAGAGACATTTTTGTTGCATAAGGTAATATAGAAGTGGCACCAAATTTCTCCTTCATTTTTATTTAAAATATTTACAGTATTCCATAAATATATCAGCTACTATAGAAGAGTTTAGTACTGAATGTATTGATTAACTAGCTGTCTGGATACATAATTAATATCAAGGTCCCTTTTCAAGCTTGAGTATAACAGCCAATGAGAAGTGATGCGGCTGCTTTGGGATGAGCAAAGCTTTTAAATGTTACCCTTCAACCCACACAGCAGTGTCCCTTTCTTCACAGAACTGTGTTCTCGTCCATAATTTTAAGGGCCTTTGTAAATGGTGTAAGCAGCAGGACCTTTGGTTCAGCAGCAGTGATTTTTTACAGTTAAATGTGTAATTCTCCAAACGGAAGGACAGAGGCTTTGGAGACATCATTATTCTTCACCTATCTGTCAGAAACTACAGAGGATCTAGCTGGCTTAGTTGCAGTCCTTTTATCTTCAGTCTGATTTCTACAATTTTTCAAATAGATCCACAATGCATTCATCACACCATGAGCAGGAATTTCAGCCTGAGCATCACCAGTTATATAAGTTCTGGACTGAGTAAACTAATTTCCCCTGATTTCAGTCATGTGAAGCAGTGGGTGAAAAGGTCACCCTCATTAGCAGGGAGAGATGCTGCTGCCCTGGTGGCCAACTGGCTTTGCACCCTCGTAGCTATTGATCTGGGAGCACACAGAAGCAGGCAATGGCTGCAGGGCACAGCTCAGCTCTCTCTTCTTGAGGCTCTCCCAGGAAAGCTACCAAAGGTTTCCTTCTACATCCTGGATCTCTGTTACAGGTAATTAAGATTAGGCAAGTGAAATAGCTAAGGATAAAAGATTCAGATTACTAATTCCTCCTGAAAAAAAGCTTTCAGGACAACAAATCCAGGGAAATTTTTCTGAGCATATCAAAATCCCACCAGGTTAAAATGACTCAACATTTAGTTTTCAGAAAGCAAAAGCTTTCTGCATCCAAAGCCAATGAAAATGTTTAATATCCATCATTTTCTTGTGTACTCTCTGTTCCTGACCTTGAACGGCTGATCCAGAGCCAATGTGGGATTTGGACCATAATGCCAAGGAAACTGCAGACAGTCAACACCATTTCTTCTAGAGGGGTCATCCTATTCCCTGGGATTGTGCCAGTGAAAGTGATAGGGGTAAATTAAAAAATGAATTTGAGGAATATCTTCAGCATCCAAAGATAAATCGGTTTATGACAGAAGCAAGAGGTAAAGCATTAACAATTGTTTAAACAGAGGTGCATGCTAATGGTGTAGGGTTTTTTTAAGACACCATAAGTTTCACAAATCTGAGTTATTAGGCTGTTGAAAACATGACTGTTAGTGAGAGAAGGAGAGAGAGGGAGAGAGAAGGTAAGTGATGTTGCTTTTTGGGGAACATTTAGGAAATTATTGAGTTAATTTTCTCAGATCACCTGGTCAGACAGCCTGAATATTACAGTCTAGTATGGACACTCATATTCATCTGCTTTCCCCTCTCAGGTTGAAGAAAGATGACTGATTCTTCTCCAAAGGAAGGAAAGGTATAAAGACAGCTGCTTGGGAAGCTCTACCCTTCTTGAATAGGTTTCTCCCAGCATGCCTGTGCCCCAGTCCTGCTGACTGTCAGAGTTCACAGTACAATGCAGGGAGGAGAATCCAACAGGAGAAAAGGGAAGATTCCCTCCAAAATAGCACATTAGTTTGTGCAACAAGCAGCCATGGGCAGTCATCCTCCGTGTCCAGTTTGGGGCAGGCACCCTTGTTTTGAGGCAGTCTTGGAAAAAAAATGTCCTGCTTTCAATCCAGACTCTCAGGTTAGGTTCCTGCATGACAAAGCACAGTGTCAAATGGTCTGTGCCCATTGTGACAGCAAGAAATTAAAAATTAGTAAAACAATATGGAAAGTGTGCCAAACATTGTAATATTCTGTTGGATTCAAATCCACTCTAATTTGGGTAAAAGCACCACCAGCAGGAATCTGGACACACGCACAAGAAGTAGAAGCAGCAGCCCTATGACTCCTTGATCCTGTAGGATGCTGGCCCATATTCACCACGTTGTAAGGTCAAGTCAACTCATTCCTCTTTCTTTGCTGATGAAGGAATAAGTGCTTGCAACTTATCATGAGATGTATACAGGAGCAAACTGAAAGCCAAACAGAAGGAAAGCATTGAACGTAAAGTCTTAGAAATACTTTGGTTAGTCTCTGAAAGAAATTACTTGCATTTTTTCTTATATGAATACTTTTAATGCTTTCTATTTTTTTAAGAATTCTTTATTATTTCTTTACCCTTTTCTTCTGACATCTTTCCTCCCTTTTCTTTTATTTTACACATTGTTTATAATTGTAATAGGCCAGCTTGTGGAGGGTTACAAAATAGATAAGTCAATTTTTTGATTAAAGCTTTCCTTTCATTTATTAGTGAACCAAATAGAGCTTTGCACAGAAGCTTTCCAACATAGGTGCCTTGAGCTGATTAGCACTTTGTTCTGCTTTCACACATTGGCAAGGTTGTGTGTTATAAAGCAGAAATTCCACTTGTTTTCCTGTCTGAGTTTCACAAAAAAAA
>VZTH01013165.1:8517-66956 GCA_013397815.1 Aleadryas rufinucha | reverse complement strand
CTTTTTTTTTCTGATGATGTGACAAAAAAAAAAAAAAAAAAAAAAAAAAAAGCATTCTTTTTCTGCACAGAAACTTTAAGATATATAAAATTTTGTTCCAGTGAGAATTGATGATTGCTTTTTAAAGTATTTCTTAAAGGGGCTATTCTTTTAAAAGAGAAACCAGTGTCAGAGTTCTGTGAATGAAAGAATGAGCTCTCCAAAATGACTGATGGTGCTGTCTTTCTTCTCTTAATTGATTAGTACTTTGGTTCTGAAACCTTGGCCTACAGACCATCTGTGTCCTGCAGAGAACTTGCTTGTAGAGCCTTTAGAGAGGAGACAGATACCATGATGGTAGTTTCTCTGCTTGATTACTGCTGTTAAATCATCTTAAAAGCAGTTAAATATTCATGAAACCTTTTACTAATCAGACTTCTTCTAGGAAAGCAATTCTAAGTGGGAAAATTCTTTTTGCTTCTGAAGATGTTCTCCTTTTTAATATATGCAAATAATAATTAATAACTTATTGATAAAGCCCTATTGGCATGGGTGAGGTGCTTGGGGTACTATACAACATCATCAAAACAGAATAAAAAAAAAATGTACAGAAGTTCATCCTCATTAGAGTCAAGCCAAACACAAGAAAAATTGCAGGCAAGAAAACAGGATCTGCTTCTCTAATCATGAGGTCTCAACATTTGTATTTTTGAAATGATGCTGGGGTTCAAATATGTCAGCATAAGCCTCAAAGTATGTACAAATAAGGGCGAAGTCCCCTTGTTCTTCCATAAACTTATTTTCATTTCACATATCCTCATGTGTTATCCTGGCTCACCTCTTTCAAATATTAGGCATAAAGCACAACCTGTAAAGTATTCTGCATTGTCGAGGGTCTGCATGCTGCCCCATACAACCTTCCCCAAATAAACTGGCAGAAAAAAAGGTGTTCCAGGAACTGTGCAGTAAATGTTTCAAAATGTGACCGACTATGTACCAGGGGAAGTTATAAAGCAAAGAATTTGGCCTTTGCCACCCTTGCAAATAACAACTGTGGGGCAAAGTTCCCTACTTGCCAGCTCTGTGGACAGGGGAAAATCATATTAATATAAAGATCACTTTTACAGACAGCTACAGCAACATGACTTTCAGTACCGTCTATCACAAACCTTGGAAAAAAGACCTATAAATCAACACATGGGCATGTACATATTTAATCATTCAAATGCACTTACAGAAGTAATTTTTAAAGTTCCATCTGATTCATAGTGCAGGGAAACATCGGTTATTTTTTTCTGCCATATCGCCAGGTACCACTTCCACAATACAGATTTTCAGATATGTAACGTGGCTGTACAAAACAAATGAATTTGTATTTCTTCCCTGTTAGACACCAGCCAAACTGCCACTCTTTACAAATAGGTTAAATAGGTTATGGGCCATTAATACAAGAGGAAAAAACAAGGGAAAATATACAGTAAAAGTTAGGCTGTCATTAGCAGCAGCTCTTTCTGATAAGGCTCAGCTCTTAAACTATAAAAATGGAGAAAACAGATTAAAGCTGTTGCTTTGGTGCCTGAATATAGTATCTATTTAATTTGAGATTACATAGTTCATAAGGAATAAATCCCCAAATATATTTGTAAAATCCTTCAACAGCCTTCAAAAATATCACAGTATAATTTGCAGAATTCACTCTCCGGAGTCTGGTTTTAGAAACACAACAATGCATATGTCATTTAAGACAGAAAAAGCTGATTTTGGGTTTGTATCTCAAGGTGCAACATTTGCTCTAAGCAATAAGTTTCAAGGAAGCTCAGCTGGAACTGAGGACAAGTATTAATGGTGGAAGTTCAAAGGCATGGGTGGGAGCAGCAAGGATGGATAGGCGCAGGATTCGCTGATGTGCAGTGAGACTGATGGGGGATGCACACTCCTGTCCATCTATACTTTGAGAACATTTATCCTAATATATCAACTGACTAATTAAACAGTATTTCACTCTGAGGAGTCCATGTTGGATTGGGCTTCAGTATAGAGACCAGATCTAGTGTCCATTAAAATCTCATGAGAAAGCACAGCAAAAGAATTTTGGTTTTACACTATGGCCATCACTGTTACAGGACACATATCACACTCAGTCCCAGCTACATACATGCCAGGAGATGAAGACCTGTGGCAGGAGAATGCTGCTTTCCTGATCCGCCTTCCTGAATTTCATTTTCTTTTCCAAGAAAAGTTATGCTGAGCATTTCACAGCATTCATCTTTTTGAAAAAAAAAACATGAAAGCCTTGTAAAAATGAGCTTTTTCACTATGCTTTTTGGCCAGCATTTTTGATGTACAGTCTGACCTCTGATGCTTGGGAATGCTACAGTTCTGAAAACATTTAATTGTATGGGAGGAAAATAAGAAGAATTCTCTTGAATTTTCTATTAGATTATATAATTGCTGATTGTAAAACTGTAGAAGCAAATGTAAAATCATCAGAATTCACATGTGAGTAAGAAAACACTAGGTAGGAAAAGTTAGCCAACAACTGACTAAAACTTATGGTCAAGTATTTCTTTCTCCTAAAGTAAACTTTTGTCATCATCTATTGCATAGAATGTTCTCCATGAAAAAAAAAGAATAAGAAAAGCAGTTGTTTACTTTGTTGGTTGTTTTTAGCTTTTCAGAACCTCTTGCCTGAGTAAAATTTGTTTGTCATTAACTGCTGACAGCTTTGAAAATTGTCTTTTGATTAACATTAAACAGAGAAATATTCTTTGTCCAATCATCTAGCATGAGTTCAAATTTAGGAAGTCAAAGTCTGTGATTTACATAGAGTGTATTTAAACAAAGATCTAGGGGATCCACACGTACCGCACAATCTTCGACACTTTCTTGTGTGAAATGAGTTTACGCAAGTCTGGTTCGTTGCACAAGGCTATTCAGTTTTGTTAGTCCCTTGAATTAGTTTCTAGGTCAGCAAAGCACTAAGAACATGAGAAAAACAAAACAAAACAACAATGACGAAAAAGAATCTAAACAAAAACTGCCCAAAACCCCCTAGACCCTAAAAGACTATATCCTTGTTATGCAAGTCTTCCTGCTCACACACTGCAAGTTAAAACACCTCCTTTGAAGAAGGGAAATGGGATTGCTCAAAGTTAAGTACATGAAAAAGAGGAATCAAGGCTAATGACTGTTTTGCCCGGTGGAAAACTCTCCAAGTTGTATTATTTCAGCTCCTATAAATATCCTAATAGGATTTTCATGCTGCATTGGAAAATTCCACAGCAGCAACTCAGTCTGTTTTCATTCCCCTCTTTCTTTTATGCTTGGTCATTTTTTATGTACAAACATGATACACAGTTTACCAAAACATTTGGCAATTGTCTGAGTGAATCAAACAGTTGTAAAATCTGCATCATGCAAAAGCTCAAGGCAATACTGAATTTTGCCCTGCTCGTGATCATTTTTAACGCTGCCTGTATATGTGTAAGTCACAGAGAGCCAGCACGATATAGCTGAAAAATGTAAAGGCATTTTTCTTTTCACTGTATTATTGAAACCCATGAAGCATATGGAAAAGCAAAAACAGAGAGGAAAGACAAGTCCTTCCCATTTCCATAGAAGCATCAGGCTACATTTGTATGTTTATTTTTGAAAAATGAAATAAGTTTGTCCAGCTACTTTGTTTATAAATGCATTTCTTGTTTTTCCTAAATTTAATACAAGTTAGGAAAATCCAGAGAGATTATTTAGGTGCCTTCCACTTGAAGTACCTTGGCCCTAAAAAGATATCATAAAAAGACAAAACCTGGGAGATGGTCTCCCTCTGGACTGCCTTGGCAGAGTCACCTGCATCTTCATCTTGATCCATACCCCCCTATTCAACCAGACACCGACCATCAATGAACAGACAGCAGCAGGCACAGGGGTATGTGTGAAAGTCCTGCCTCCCATTCAAAGTTAAATCATTTGCACCCCCTCAGGATACAGACCTTTCAGTTCTCTGAGGCCAGACATCAAAGTAGGCAGAACAGATCTTTTTAAAAAATAATTTCCTGGGGCATAATGTTACCTGTCTTTTAGAGCTTTGGACAGGGCTAGGGTGTTTTCTAAGGAAGAGGAGTTTCAAAGTGTGCGGCTCCCACTGTAGGATAAATCCATCCTAGTCAATACTTGAGTATTGAATATCTCAGTTACCTCACAGTTAAAAGTTTGCAAGTTGTTTCTAGCTGATACTGAACTGAAAGCTGTGACTGCTTCAAAAGGGTTGCCAGGCACCAGCCTGGATTCAGTTGCTTTCAGATATAATGTCTTTGTCTCCTAAGGTAGGGTCCTACATAAAGGATTTATGAGATGCTGAGGATTAAAACCGTAGAGGATTTAAACAGATCAGTGCTAAAATTGAACCCATTTTAGAAGGAGTCCTTACCTGTCCTACTTCCAGCATGAAGGAAATTATAAAACTGGGATGTATCCTTTAGCATCTCTGTGCCTTCATTTCCCTACAGAGGATGGCAGCCAAAATCTTCAGCCACCGTGGTACAGCACAGATTGTGCAGCCTCTCCTTGCCAGACTTCAGGGATACTTCTCAAGGTGACTGCCTCCATTCATACATCTGGGGTTTTCACAATCAGGATCCTGGAATGAAAACCAACATATTACTGTCAGTGCAATATATTAAAATGCTGATGCTGCAGAAAGAAATAAGGCTAGAAGGTTCTGGATTCATGGACTCATTTAAAAGCAATATAAAATAAGTAGGAAAAATGACTATGTGGTACCGAACCACAGTGGTGACCATACTGAGAAAAGAGAGAAACCAGTTTCTGATTTAGAGGGAGGCTGCCAAGACACATCCAGTAAATAACTGTTGTTCAGAATCATCTGAACAAGGTTCTCTAAAAGCTGGGTTTGATATACAGGAGAAACATTCAACTGATTGTTATATAATAAAAATTGACTGCACAGGAATGGACTTTTTATGAAAGCTAGGACTGTATTTTGAGTTAGGGAAAGCTTTTTATTCTGTGCGTTGAAGCCTTGGGCTTTATTCTATTGGAATTTAGTTCTCCAGATGGCTCAGAATGCTGCCGGTCCTTGCAGCCTGTTCAGGGGCCAGGCAATGGGCAGTGGTGCTGCAGAAACACAAAACAACTCCACAGTTTCCTGAGAAACATGACTGGGAGGAGGACGAGAAGCAGAGTCTACTCAAGAGCCAAGTCTGCAAGTAGCTAAAAATGAATCTGAAGAGGGATGCTGAGCCTGTGAAAGTAAGGAGGGAGCATGTGCAAAGCAGTTGAAACAGTTATGGTTTTGTGCTTTGTAGTTAACTTGGTGTTAAAATCAAACACACAGCATTATTTTTAGCTCTTAGAAAACCCGAGCAAAATGCTCCAGGCAGCTGCTATCTCTTCTGTCTTGAGTAAACATTTGGTTTTTGTCAGTTTGATGCTCAATCATCAAAACGTGGAACTTCCTGCTTTCCCTTCCCCTTTCCTTTTTCTCTTTCCTTGTCCTTGTCCTTATTCATGTCCTTTCACAACTTTCTGGGGCCTGCAGTTTTTAAGAGGAGGAGCTGCCCCAGAACCATTTCCGAAATTATAGGTGTCTGAGATGGTCAAATGTCTGATGCACCTGATTATCTCTCTGAAAGCTGAGTTGGATTTGCCTTCTCCAGACAAATATTTCTCACAGAAGGAAAAAAAGAGACAGGGAGAAAATAGGGGAGTTCATGCATGGAGTTTTAATTTTGTTTGCCTCCTTGTCCCCCACACAGAGCTTCTCAGTCCTAATAGCTGCACCCATTAGGTTGCAGTAATTTATTTGCCCGTTGATGCCAAGGTGAAAAAAGAGGAAGTATGGCTGATTTGTATGTTGTTCACATTCATTTCCTGCTCCTCACTGGCCTATTCTAAATAATGTAAAATGAGTCAGTCAATTTGGAGTAGAGCTCAGATCACAAGAGGTTGTCGAGGATGGTGTCACACATACAGATTTCTGGGAAATAGTGTCATCCCAGGTCCATTCTGGATCATTAACACAATCAAACACTGCCATGGGTTGACACTGAAGAAATTAAAGAAAGAATTTCCATCATTGGAACTGATGAGGACTGCTTAGAAAAACTTCTGCAAGTAATGGTGAGCAGAATGCTGGTGTTGCATCCTATGCTTTCCTGGATGTCAGAAATGTGAACTGTGTATCCTGATGGACTTTAGGAAAATTGATATTCTAGCATGTCTCCAGGTAGATAATTGATGTACAGCTAGATTTTTCAGCCATTTATTTGCACTAAGGTTGTGTCCAGGACATACCACATTTCTGATACTTCTCACACCTGAGAGTTGGAAGCCTTTCTACATCTCAGAGTGTCATATCCTGAGGGCATTCAGCACATGGCTCCAAATAAAAGGGGCTTTTGCAACTACTACTTTTCCTCCTGGGGTCAGGGACGAGAGAGCAGGAAGTGGAAAGCGTTCAAATGGTTGTGGTCTGTGTAAAATTTGCAGTCTTTCCTCCATTTTGTAGTCTCCTAGAGCCAGCCAGGAGTATGTGTCTGGAACAATATGTCCAGAAAGAATTGCTGACCTCAGCAGCAAGTAGCAAGTTCATTAAGGCACACAAACCTTTTTCTGGGATGGTACAATGTGCTGCTGACTCACATGGGCTGCACAGTCTAATCCTAAATTATTAAGAATGTCCCAGATTCTGGCATTCTGTCTCCTGCTGATTAACATCTTACTCTGCAAGCAGTTTAGTCTAGCTCAAGTGGGGCTGCATCCAAAAATTAATTTTCAGTATAAGGATGAAAGAATCATGCCTTAAAACTCTAACCGTGGTTCCAATAGATCCAGATAGGAATTATAACAGGCAGCAGAAGGAATGAAAATAAACTTGCTTTGGGTTCAGACCGGTCTGGTAAAAAAAAGAAGAGAATGAATTCACAATCCTTGCTTATATAAATAACACTTGTTTTGACAAATTTTTTATGCTTATGTTTTCTGAATTAGCATTCTTCCAAAGTACCACTTTTTTTCAGAACGTAAATGACAGCACTGACAAAAAAGAAAAATAACACAGGCTGTTACTATATATATGTTTATAATCTTTAAGCTTTGCAAGCAAGAAATTGTGAATTCATCCAGTAATTCTTAACCTAAACACACTTGCTTGGTCTTCAGCCATAGTACAACACACAAATACCTGCTTATTGGGGCTCAAAGGCTGTGATCCACAGCACTAGTTGTGCACTCTAGAGGTGGATAATGGGTCCAGTGCTGCAGGATCTCCATTAATGACCTAGTCACTGACACAGAGTGAACCTTCAGCAAGTTTTCAGACAATACAAAACTAGGAGGAGTGGCTGATACACCAGATGTCTTGCTGCCATCCAGAGGGACCTCAACAGCTGGAGAAGTGGGATGATAAGAATCTCATGCTGTTCAGTGAGGGGAAGCGCAAAGCCCTGCCCTTGTGGAGGAGCAGCCCCAGCACCAGCAGTGGCTGGGAGCCACCCCTCTGGGAGGCAGTTTGGCAGAGAAGGCCCGGGGAGTCTGGATGGACACCAGGCAGGATGTGAATCAGCAGCGTGCCCTTGCCACTAAGAAGGTGAGGGGTATCCTGGGCTGCATTAGGCAAAAAATGTCAGCTGGTGGAGGCATGTGGTTCTTTCTCTTTATTCACTGCTGTCTACTGTGCAAAAGTGACACTGGAAATACTGGAGAAGAGTCCAGTGAAATGCACAAAATGTATAAGGGGTTGCTGTATCTTTCATACAATGGGAAAATGAGAGAAGTGTGATGGGCCAGCCTGGAGAAGAGACAGTGCAGGGGGTCTTACCAGCATACATAAATATCCGATGGGAGGGAATGAAGAACTGTCAGAAAAATTCTTCTTGTGAGTACTCAGTGACAGGACAAGAGTCAATGAACACAAACTGAAATACAGGAAATCCCCCTCGAATGTATGGAAAAACTATTTTACTGTGGGGATGGTCAAACACTGGCATAGGTTGCCCAGAGAGGATGTGGAGTCTTCATACTTGGAGGTATCCAAAACCTAAGTGGACATAGACCTGAGCAACTCACCACAGATGACCTTGCTTGTGAAGATGGGTTGCACTAAAGAATGTTCAGAGGTCCCTTCCAACCTCAACTCTTCTGTGGTTGTGTGATACTTTTCACTCTACACCAGAAATATTGCAGCAGTATTCTTTCAGCTGATTTGTATTTGTATTTCTGACGTGACTGCAAATAACAGCCACATTTTTTGCTCTTAGTGTTCAAGCTAATAATTCACTAATGCTGTTTAGGATTTGGGTAGCTTTAACCACATTTAGGCTTTAATGACCAAGAATCAAGATGCCACCTTCTGTGCAGGACAGCACTGAAACACTCACACTTGGAAATGCCCCAGAAGGGTGGATTTAAACAACCTCTTTCTCTAGTAAGACCATCACAGCAACTCACAAAATGAAGTGATTTGACTGATGGGTGTCTGTCCAGGATTTTCAAAGTGTCTTACAAAACAGACATCACACTTAGTCTGCAAGTTTTTACAAGGCCCTAAGCAAACCCTGTAAAGCCCATAGAAAGCATTGTAGGTATTTTAATTGCATGCTCCAGAAAATGAACAGGGCTGAGAACCACACCTTGCTAATGTTGAAGTGTGAGGCACAGGAGATGAGGAACATGAGCCCATTTGTGGCACCCAGCTTATTCCCCAAACATCTAAAAACATTTGAAAATGGTCATGACCTATTTAGAAAAGTGGACAGGCTGGGAAAAACAAGTATAAGCAAAATATTTCTAAAATTAGGACAAAACATACATTAACTAAAACTTGCATAAATCCTTTGTAAAGCTCCTTACAACTCATTTAAAGTTTTGCTCATCCACTGAAGTCAAGACAAGAACATTAGAGATTTCTATTATATTCAACCAAACCAGATGGGATTCATCCATTGCTACAATTCCAACTACCTAAAGTATATTTGTCTCTTCTCTCTAATCCCTCTTTCTCTGACATTAATGCAAGAGTCATTGTAATGGGTAGGCTTGTTATGAAGAACTCAATAGTAATAAAAAATACAAAAATTGCTGTTCTTGTATTCCTCTTGTTGTTGAAGAATAAAATTATACTGTAAATTAAATCTGATTTTATGACATTTTGCATGCATATAGATCTTCATGTGAACTCAGGGGAGCATACTTTATTTGAGCTCTGTATTCCTTATACTTTTTAATTAATTTTTCTTTGTAATTCAGAATAAGTTTCTAATGGATTCATGGAACAATATAGGGTCACTTGGGGGTGATTTTAATACCTGCAATTCCCATGGTTATTAATCAAAGACTTTTTAGCCTTTTAGATAAATTATCTGCCTTCTGTTTAGAAGATTGAGATTAAGCACGTGAGAGAAATTGTCCCTACTGACACAAAGAAAAAAAGTCATGAAAATACAAAGTGCAACATTTTGGATATCTCACAAAACTACAGAATATGCTGCAGATTTTCAATTTTCTTTCATCGAGCTTCATGAAAATAATTTGCTATGAAAATAGCAATGATTCTGAAAAGGGGTGATTTTCATTTACTGCCTATAAATCTCAGAAGCTGTCAGAACCAGTAAAACTTTTTTTAGTTGAGGATTTACTGTTTACAGGTGACAGGTTTTTTTAAAAAAGTCGTTAAGCTTTTTAAACACCTAAGAAAGAAACAAAGGTGTTCATTTAGCAAGTTTAGTTGGGAATCTAAATTTGCATACTCTTGAACAGTGGTTGTTACATTTTCATCTGCTGAATGCTGAATCATACAAACAGACACAGTTTTTGGGCGATTGATTTGATTCTTCTTGACTTCATGGTGTCCAATAATTAGAAGAATCTTGGTTGATTTTCTGTTCACTAAAGAAACAGAACAGTTTGTTTTCCATACTTTTTCACTAGATCTAGAACAGCACAATTGTAGAGCAGTGTTCTCGAGGATACCAATGACAAAAGAATATACAGTTGAATTGATACATTTACTGTGTGTTTATATATGCAAAAATATATATAGCCTAATATCCAATCTCACAGTTCTGCTCATCATTCAACAGTGGTTAATCTGATATCAAGAACTCTCAAAACCTAAAGAATTTAAATTAGGTATGGACTTGAATTCGACTTTTCACATACAAGCATCCTCGAGGTGTGTGAAAATTCAGTGCTTGTCTCTAGCTCACTTCTGTCTCTCTGTCGAAATGAAATTAATCACATTTCACAAAACCATTTTAAGTGTTTACAACAGCTCTGTTATCATAATATCTAAGTATTTCACAAATTTTCTTCACCTGAAGAAGGACCTGATTTGTCAGTTTGCTAACCTGAGACACAGCTGCCCCCAGAGGACAGCGGTTTTAGGTGCTCAGGTTACGTGGAGGGTGTGAAGCAGTTTAGCTGCATCTGTGCATTGATCCAGCTGGGTGGACTCACCTGGACCTTTAACACATCTAGGTGATGTTAAACCTCATCAGGTTCAATCACCTGCTTCCACTGTACTGCTTACAAACTCCAGCTGGCTCCTTCACTCAATGCTGTGCAGCAAGACATTATATTCTTACAGCTGCATGAAGTAAAGGGTACGTTGGTTGTTTGAAGTCATGCACAAGTTGGTAAGAGGACCTGGGCACTGCTTTCCTAAATGTGAGGCTGTTACTCATTCTGCATCCTGTCTTCTTTCTTAGCCACCAACCATACATAACTTGGAAAGTAGCAAGGCAAGGGGAAGACAAAGCAGCAAGTCAGCAAAAATTATCAGCAAGATATAAAGCAACCTAAGTGGGTAAACAAACCATAATACATCCTCCAAATATGGGGCCAAAACAGACCTGAGAAACATTTTTCACTTTCATCCCTCAGAAGCAATTTTCTGGAAAGAGAAAATACCTTGATGAAAGCCACATAGAGAAGTCAGAGAATAGACATGAGATGAACAAAACAGTCCTTGGAGACAACCCTACACAGTGATGTACAGTGTTCTCCATAGAAAGTATTTCTTTCCTATGGAGAGCATTTCACATCACTGCACAATGCTACATTTCATAAATTGAAAACATCTTCAGAAAAATACATTTATACACATCATAGAGTATACAATGCATACTTTGCTTCATCATGTGATATTATGAATGCTATGTATCTTTTCTTCCTAGAAGAATACTTCAGAGGTCTCAAAATTTGTTCTGCCAACAAAGTAAAAAGATTAGCATAAGTAAAAGTTTTCTCCAGGTAGCGTAGAATATGCAGCACACATTTTGCATGTTCATGGAAGGAAACTGTCCAAATACCTATCATATATACTTGTATTTATCTATACGCTAAAAATGGAAGAAGAGGACAGGCTTCAAGAACATGCATATATCACTAGGTCTTATAAAGGTATATGTGTTACTTGTATTCAAAACCTGGGTTTAGCATTTTGCAGAGCTGTCTCATTCTGAAAGTGAAGCAATTCTTCATTTGCCATGATCCTTTCATGAACTTGTGGGTAACTTTATGACATTAAACATGGCAGGAGCATATTTGTTTAGTAATTAGAATACTAAAATGGTTATTAGGGACATCATCCAAATTTTCTATAATTCAACTCTCAGCTTTATTCAGGAGCACAAGTGGCCAAATGGCTCAGTCTCAAATGTGAAAGAGAGGGAAGCAGTGTGAGTCAGACCAGATGGCTGTTGACCTTAAGGCAAGATAGAAATGCATGGGAAAAGTTTTTCTCAGCTGTGCTTCTTCTAGGCACTGCTCCAGAAACTCACCTAGTCCTGGTAATGGAAAAAGTTTTCCTTTTAATATCAAAGAAGTTCTACTTTAAAAATAATATAGTTGTTTCTAATAATGCAGATACTTTTTTTTAATTGTGTCTTTTAAGGTACATATATTGGATGACAGTAGGAAAAAGCAATGAAATTTACCTTCTTGAATCACAGGATTCCAGAGTTTGAGTGCTATGAGAGCGTCATCTCTTCTAAAATCACATACTGCTAACAATTATTATCACTCTTCAGGGCTGACGATTGGAACAACACTCTAAAGAAAAAGAACTTATGTTTAAGCTAAAATGCATGCTTTCACATTGAAACAACTTTGCAGTTTGAAGGTTCTCATTCTGTACTATATGAAATTTGTTATGATAGAAAGTTTTCAAAAGCTGAAACGAGACTCTGAAACAACGTGAAATTATCATTACTATTTTCATTTTTCATTGAGAGAATTAGGTATCTACTGAATTTATCCTAGTTAAAAGAAATCAGATTTCTAAATTTTGAAATCCTCTGCAAAATGTCAGTCACTCTCTATCAAAACAAATGAGGTGTCTGATTCAAGGTTTGAGTCAAAGACTTTTGAAAACAGTGGAAGATGTTTAAGTCTATGAACTCTGGATTTGATCCACAAAGGCTAAATTTATAGGCTATGATATGAAGTTACGTAAAGGAGACGCCTTTCTGTAGCTGCTGACCAACTCCAGTGCTTTGCTCTTATAATGGTTTATCCCTGACCTAACAGATAAATGGAATGGAACATAATCAGAAAATCATAGCTAAGTTACAGAAATATAAAATAAACACCTCCTCATTTATTTTCACACACAAAAAAAAAAAAAAAAAAAAAAAAAAAAAAAAAAAAAAAAAAAAAAAAGAAGGATAATGAAATTATTTCTATTTTCTACTTAGGAATCCACTTGAAGCATTAATTAAGCATGTTAACTTGAATGTGGTAAGAAGGTCTGCAAAGTCTTTTTTACCATTTTGTAGTTTCCTGTGGTTTATCTTACTTTTCAGCAGTTCCTCTAATATTACCAAGATATATTATTATTCTGAGAGTGCAATTATGTTGTGTTGCATTCTTTTGAGTGGGTCAAATAACCTTTATAGTGCATTTTTAAAGTATCAATGATGCCTAAGGAGTCTACAATATATGCTGCTGACTGGGAAATTATATTTGTATTTAATTATGCAGTACTGTGAGAATTGAGAACATATTGCACAAAATGGCTTTGACTGACTGTTACATACTTTCTGCAGGTGTTATTATACACCAAGCTAACATAGTTATCTCTGTGCTATATAAAAATGAAGGAGTTCAGCACTGGGGATGTTACATATTTAGAGGTTCACAATTGTGTAGTTTGCTTTACTGGTCATGCAACACCTCTCATTCGGACAGACTATACAAGCTTGCAAAAAATCATATACACCCTGCAGAATTTGATATTTGGTAATGAAAGCCAAGTCTTTCAGCAGAGCTGAGAATGTTAGTGTTTTGTATTCCCCAAAATACACTTGACTTCATGGGAGCCCTACTAAGGGGCATCAAATGAGAATCTGGCTTTGTGTGCACTGTCCCCCGGGAATGTCATGGGTTTGTTACATGAAACCCATAAATCACTTTGATGTTATCTGGACCTGTATTATCATAGGAACTCTACAGGCTGGTAAAATACACTTCTGAATCATGTAGAATCCACTTACTGCTTCTGGGCATTGAGTCTGATATTGAGACTGCACCCCACTGTGCCCTGAAACACGTGTTTCGTGCAGCATGGGTGCATGTGTGGCCAGAAGGAGGCCATTATCTGTACTTTGATTACTCTTCCATTATATCCTTACACAGTTATACTGACAACTCTTCCTGTTTCTGTTTAAAAACACAAACAAAAGCTAGTGAGCACTCACCATGTTTTCCCCTTTAGATATTTGAAGATTATACTGGTTTGAGAAAATGAGCAAATAATGAGAAGTACTGCAGTCCAGTACAGGAAGACTGAGAACTTTTAAGTGCCAGGATTAATAGATGGTAAATACAATTTGTTGATGGTAAGAGCAAAATTGTGAGTTTTAAACAAACAGCAAAAGAAAAGAGCTATCTTCAAATTGGTAAGAAACTGAGGCATCCTGAACACAAGAAAGATTTGTAAATTGCTGAAAAATAATTTTTTTTTAGTCCTGAATTCAGTGTTCAGGCACAACAATGAGTTCAACTACGATGTAGAGATGCATTCCCAGATAAACGTTGCAAATCAAAGCTAAAATCACAACTGCATAAGAGAGTGGTCCAGATGCTGAGAGTATGGCGTCATACCAGGCACAGTCTTCCAGGAAAGAGGGCAAAGAATCTGAAGTCTGGGAATCCCACAATATACACAAACACTGGAGTGCAAAATTGGACTGCAAATGACAGAAAATAACATTACCAGAGAAAAGAGTATGAACTAATTGCAGGGAGAAAGAGCAAAATTAGGAATTCCTAATCACACCATTAGGTACCAAGAAGGTTGAAAACAAAAGCCTTAGTAAGAAAATTCCCTTCAGGAATTATTTTTCTTTTAAAAAATCACTGAAGCATGAAGTGCTGCTGAACTTAAGTGGCTACTTGATTTTCTAAACAAAGGAGACATAGGAAGCTATATGGCAAGAGGAAAAGGCAGGATCAGAAAACAAAGAGATGGAAAGCAAGAAATAACTGTAATAATATTTTAACACCTAAAGGCAGCAGCAGAAACCAGGCAGAGATGAACCAGACAGCGAGCATATGCAGAGCGAGAGACAGGCTTTTTAGCCAAAGGCATACAATTTGAATCCTGCTGCAAATTTCTAAACAAGTGACTTTATGCACAAAGTGCATTGTGTTCTTATCAGGCTCAGAAGGTTCTGCTGAATGCTCACTGCTTTGAAAACTTAGCAAAGAGACTCAGATTAAAAAGTTACAGAGAGCACCAGATCTGCAGATGTGTCCATGCATCTGACTTTGGGTGTCTGGCTAGGAATACCTCATCAATTTCTGTGGGTCTGCCTGCTACTGAAAATATAATTTGCAGTGCTGGTGCCTTATGGTGGATCTCAGATCTCTAGTTCTGATTGCTGGTTTTGAAAATTGTTGTTTCTGGCCTTATTTTTAAGATGAGTGCAATGTTTTTTCACAGAGATCTGCCTCCTCATGCATACTTAATAAAAATTACTGCCATAAAAATATCCTCTTTGACCCAGTGTAAGAGATTAATACAATTTTAAATTCAGTTTCAAACAACAGGAGAAAGATCTTAAATCTTAGGAAAATTCAGATGAAAACCTTTTACTTAACTCTTTTTTTTTTTTTCGGTAAAGAACAACTCAAAACTTGATGTAATTGTCAAAGCCAAATGCTTCAAGTTATTGATCCCAGATTAAAAAAATATAGCTTAGAACTTGTCTTGACCCAGGTCTCATTCAAAACTATGAAAGACAATAGAAGATCCTCAAAGGGCTTTGTAAACAGGCAGGGCTGCTACCCTTTGTGTCCAGTAGTTAAGCTTTTCTCAAGCAATTTTTGGCTCTCTGGCCAATTTGCAATTACACTGAAATCTCTTATATATTTCCATTTTTTTCTTTTTGAATGCTGTGTTTTCCAACACATTCTGAATTGATGAATGAGAATGCCAACTAATTTGTACTACACAGAATCAGTTTCTTAATACTTAAAAATATTTCCCCTTTTTTTGGTTACACCTTTTATATTTTTCTCTTTTTTTAATTTTTTTTTTAATTTGTTGTTCTTAGCAGGGTTGGGTTTCAGTGGACTCACACAAAATGCTAGCCAGATAACAGAACTGGTTTCCAATTCACGCTTTAAAACATTTCTAATTCTGGTCTACAATAATGACAATTATTCTTGTGCTCTGACTTTTGCTGTACTCATTACCACTTAGCTCCTTCTCCACTCAAGTATTTTTTACTTTGTTAGACTTTCCTCCTTTAGGCACAATCCTCATATATCAAAACACTGTAAGACTCAAAAGTGCTGCACAACTATTGTAAACTAATGTAATAGCTTCTGGAATAAGACTGATCTTCTTAGCCTGAACCCTCTGGTTTTTTGGTTTCTTTAACATAGAAAATCAAGCCTGCAAAGACTTGTCTTTCAGTGCCTATCCCAAACCATCAATTCAAATACTTCTATTCAGATAAAATGTATTTATTAAGTAGGGTTTGTTAAAGTTATTACCAATGTTCTTCTCTGCATTCCATCTCTCATTGTTTATTTGGTTTCATAAAGAAAAATAATAATGCTTTCGTTTCCACAGAGTATAGAGATTTGATTTAGAAGTAGGTTCCTGAGAAGTATTTTATTTGCAGTAACTCTTCATTACTACTATTAAAATAGCAGGTGTCAAAAATGTCCTGTTCAATATCAAAGACTACTCCTCTGTCTTTTCATTATAGTCTGCTTTTATTTTTGTTCCATATGCACAGAGTGGGTCAGGTTGGAAGGAAACACAGTGGGTCATCTGGTCCAACTTCCCTGCTCAGGAAGGGTCATCCCAGACCACATGGCACAGGATTGCATCCAGATGGTTCTGAAATATCTACAGTGAGGGAGACTCCACCACCTCTCTGGGCAATCTGTTCCAGTGCTTGGTCACCCACACAGTAAGGAAATTCTTCCTCATGTTTAGGTGGAACTTTCCGTGCATCAGTTTCTGTCTGTTGCCTCTTGTCCTATTGCTTGGCACCACCAAGGAGAGCCTGGATCCATTCTCTTGGCACTCTCCCTTGAGATATTTATACACATTGATGAGGTCCCTTCCCAGTTGTCTCCTCTTGAGGCTGAACCGGCCCAGCCCCCTGAGCCTTTCTTCATAAGAGAGATGCTCCAGACCCTTGATCAACTTTGTAGCCCTCTGCTAGACCTGCTGCAGGAGCTTCAGGTCTCTACTGTGGAGCCCAGAACTGGGCACAGATGTGGACTCATCACGGCTGAGTAGAGGGACAAGATCATCATCAACCCACTGGCAATGCTCTTCCCAATGCACCTCAGGATACCATTGATCCTCTTGGACACCAAGGCACTGCTGGCTCACGGACAGATGTTGCCCACCAGGAGCCCCAGGTCCTTCTCTGCAGAGCTGCTTTCCAGCAGGTCAGCCCCCAGCCTGTGCTGGTGCTGTGGTTGGTCCTCCCCCGGTACAGGACCCTGCATTTGCTTTTGTTGAATTTCAGAAGGTTCTTCTCTGCCCATCTCTCCAACCTATTATTTTTAAAATGCTTAATTAATCACTCTTTTACTAGTATTATCAATTATTCTTAATTATTTTTATTAATGTGCCTAATTAATTTGCTTTACAAAAAAACTACCTGCTCACTTACCTTTAAATTTGTGTAGTGCCTACTCTTGGTTAACTCACAATTAAATTGTTCATACAATTGCATGTGGTGAAGAGACCAGCAGGACAGGCACCCTCATGTGCCTGGTTCCAGTAAGAGTCTATTTGAGCTAAGCAAGAGGTTAGGCAATAGGAATGGCAGGAAAGCAGCTCTGCTTTTGCGCACATTCAGGCTTGGCCCTCTCCTGTGTGGGACGTCTTCTCATTAGTGTCAGTTACAAAGGGAAAAAATGTGTCTGTGTTAAAATGTGTAATGAAAGTGTGAGTGTGCTTTACATGAGTTACTAAGTAGCCTTTGCTGGTGAGAAATTTCAGGTATTACTGTTGCCTTTCCCTGGTCTTAAAATCAGAGACAAACACAGTTAAAAGGGAGAAGGGTTTACCTCGGTATTTGTTGGCAAACACTAGACCAACACAGAAGATAGTAGGAGGCAGCAGCAGGCACCCACCCCCTACCACCCTACAACACAGCCTTTTATACCTGTATGGCCCTCACATGCTTCTTGTTAAGGAAGTCAACGCACACCTGCATTCCAAGTTGGTTTTCTGTCTTCCCAGGGATACAGCTGTAACTTATCAAGGTCGAGGCTGCCTGCAGCCCATTCTGTATCCCTACAGGTATTTATTTAAGGATCCTTAAGGTGCACTCTCTGTGCGGGTGGAATGTGCTGAGCAGCACACACCGAAATGCACACACACCATACATCACATACACAGTTATAGGCCTTGTGAATCAGCAGATCTATCAAAGACTCCCCAATGAGAGGCTCGAGTGAACCCCTCATCTGAGGAACCTTCCCCCTGGATGGGCCTATCTTAGTTTACAGAATGGGTTCTGGAGAGGACCTTGGTGTCTGGGGCTTTCTGACCCCCGACTGCGAGGCCTCCAGGATGTTTGGTCTCCTGGCTTAACAGAATATTGGGTCCATGCTAGTTATCAAACCTAAGGAGTTAAAAAGTGTGTGGGCTAAAAGCATAAAAGCTATATAAAAGAGTATATAAAAAGGGGTACATATAAAAAGGCAAAAAATCATCATGTCATCATTACTTACCTGAGCCAAACAAACAAACTAGCATTCAATATTTCATCCTAAATCCTCAGGCCATGCAAAATGCCTCCACCCCCTTCCCCCCAAAAACCCTAAAAAAACTACCTTCCAGAGCAGTCTTTAAATTCTCTAATAGTGCTCTGAAAAGAGGATATAATTAGGAAAAAAATCTCTATTTCTCTGAAAAGAAAGAAGTCGAAAAAAAAAGAGGATACACACAGCATCTACAATGGATTGTCATTTGCCTGGTACCTCCTTATCTTCTTATGAAGAGAATTCATGAGTGAAAGCCACTTCTATTGGAATGTCAGTATCAATGTCAGTTCGTGGGATCCAACTTCTGCAGAATTTCCTTGTGGTGTTGCTGTAAATAGCTTGTGTTGATTGGGCTTGTTGTGTTTTGAATTTTCTGTTGTCTGAGTTAATTATAGGTTGGAAGCATAGGACAAAGTAATGCATGTGCACTACTGAATTAGCTGGAGTTTTATTCTTCTTGAGCCACAAAGCCAGAATCTGGTTTTATTTTCACATGGAAGGATCCTGCAGGGAATACTTACTGCACAGTAAACTGTGGCTCCAGCTTTGCAGGGAAAAGAAGGAGAGATGCCTTGACACTTTTAAACACGGAGCTCACCTCTGTTGGATCATGGCAGAGGGCTTAAACTGCAGATTTAAACTGCTATGTGCAAAGTGAGCCAGCAAATTGCAGAACATCACAACTGGGAGATTGAAACATCCTGAAAGATAAACATGTTTTTTATTTATGTTATACAGCAGCATCCTTGCATGATGGCAACATTTGGTAAAGATACTGATTTGCTCACATACGAAAACAAGCTCTGTTACCATGTAAGCACACAGGAATTTTTGCATCGACTTGGATGGTACAGGTTGATGATCTGTATGAGTTGCTTCAGCTTAAAGATGAAACTTCAGGCAATGGTAAAAATAAATTTATGAGCTCATATCCTTGTTTAAAAACTGACCCTAAGTATAAAGTATAAAAAAACCCCATTTTATGCTATAAGCCATAAAGCTGAGGCTGATGATTAATGTGAGAAGTTGCTTTACTCTTCTTCTTTCTTTAATAAACAATACTTTTAGTTTTGTCATCATCACATAGGGTGATGATACATCAGTCTGGAATATGGAATACCTCCATATCAAAACATGCTGAACTTCTTTTTTTTTTTGTCTGAGTGACCACTTATTTCTGCTAGGAATCAAAAAAAGGTATTTCTTTGAAACTGTACTAAGCTCCATATTGCTGAAGGCAAAAAGGACACTTTGGCAACATATTTTTCACAAATGTGAGTGGTTCTAAAATAAAATGTCAGCTCTCGGAACAAGGTAAGTATTCCAGTAAAGTTAATCTCTTTTATTATATATTTATTTTCTTTTAGCACTCAAAGGTTTATTAACCTCTACAAGCTTTCTCATGAAAATATCTCACATCAAAGCCCTACCCACAGAGAATACTCAAAATACTGTTTCAAGCTAAGACCAACCTTAAACAAAAAGACCTACAAATGAGATATAGTTACCTTTAACTGTCGATTATTCTTCTATCAATAAATTAAATCATATTTATCCCTATTGTAATATATTTGTGGGTTCTCTTTCATCCCTTTTTTGTTTGTTTGTTATTTCGTTTCAGCTACCCAGAAAAAACTTATTCCAATGTGCTTCTGAGAAAAGCTGTTTCTGAAACTCTGCTCGTAACACCTACACCTCTGTTGTGATAAAGCATTCACCTCTGTAGAAGCCCCTTATCTTCATGTTCCAGTTATCATCATACAGTTCTGGGAGGTAACTTTTCTAAGACCATGTCTCTGTGTTAACTCTGGAGCTGAGGCTTATAAATTGGGTCTTGGCTCTAAGCTCTCTCCCATGAATGCCTCACTCTGTTTGCTCAATGCATGATGCCACCATTCACAGGCCACCCCATCTCTCTTCCTCTGTCTGTGTTACTATTTAATATAAAATATTCTAGACTTTATGTGGAGTACACCTTCTTTCTTTAAAAATTACCTTCCTTGTTTAAAAACAAAACTAATTAGGACCTCTTTTTTGCAAGCTTTCTCTCATATTTTTTCTCTACTTGTAGAACTATTTGATACAAATTTATTTTATATCAGATTTTTAGGTTCTGTCTTCTGTGTTACTTACTGCCTTACTGCATTTTTTGGGGGGAGGGCTTGGGGTTTTTTTTGGGGGGGGTGAGGTGTAGCTAGTGTGTTAATTAAGAATTACTTAAATTTGTTTGAAAAATAACACCTTTCCCTCACATAGATCTCCAGTGAAACTTAGTGGTCACCTCCAAACAACGTAGTAAGGATCTGTAACAGCCCTAGATTTATTTCCTTTTCTCTGAATTCTGCTTCAGATCCTGCTTTAATTTCATCTGACCATTTTTATTCCTAAGGGCATCCTAATTATTTCTTCTATCCTTACATGCCAGAGTAACGATCTCACAGCTTTCATCCTTGGTTTTATTCTTTCTGATATAATCAGTTAGCTCACATTCAAGAATTTGTAACTTTCTCATACTTAAAGAAGAAACTGTTTATGAATGTAGATATTTCCTTTTTAGAATCCCCCCCTTTTTTTTTTTTTTTTTGAGCAAGAAATATTTTTCCAGTTCTGTGTCCCTGGATGCAGTAGGAATCAATAAAAAAGATGCTTTTACTCTGCCAAATGTTTCCAAATTCTTTTCCTGGCACTTTCTCCCTTTAGTTTTCACTCTTCTTTCTTTCTCTTTTCCTTATACCACCTCTATGTTATTAATTTTGAAATGCTAACACAAACTTAGCAAGAAAATTCTATTAGCAGGAGCTGCATTTATTAGTGAATACAAGTTATTCAGCTGTAAAGAAATAAATAATTCTTTTGTTCAATTTCATCAGGAAAGGTGCAGGCATACCTTGAAAAATATATTCAGAATTAAAATTGTATTAAAATCTGATTTATACCAACTATATGTAAGGTGGAAGCATTTTGTTGGTGGTAAAAATTCTTCTTGAACCATGTGTTGTTTTGGTTTTTTTCTTTCCTGGATGGGGTCATGAATTAAAATGAACCAATGTGCCAAACTTGACTTTGCAATTGCATGCATTATCTTTATGTAGAATGGCCACATTTAAACTAACTTAACAATTTTAACTAAATATGTTGGCAAGTAGGATTTCAGCTTGATCATGCACTTGTATTGCTGTAGAAATAGATAATCAAAATGAAATCCAGCTCACATTTCAAAATAGGCCCTTTAGAAAAGAGAAATTAAATTATTAAAGTCTATTTGTGCAACTGTAGAAGGTTGAGAAAAATTTCAATAATCATTGCTTTCTATTTAGCAAGAACACAATATTTCCATAAACTTAGTGTGAACAAAAACTTCTGTGTTAAATCCAGAATAAATAAACTAGCTGAACTTAAAAGGTTCTGAAGTAAGAGTTATTTCAATTTAATAGTTTTATGCTGGTCTCTGAGTACTCAGGGATTTAGCACTTTGAAACAGAATTGGCATAACAATCAGTGAAGTGAATGATGTCATCTCCCAAAAGACCAATTCAAGTTCTCCTTTTCCAGACAGATATTGTATGCTCAAACTTTGTTCTTTATTAAACAGAGATATGTAAACCTCAAGAAGATATTAATTTCAAACTTTCAAATAGAGTTAATACTTGAATTTCATAATTCTAAGGTTAAATCTTCTCTATCAGTCTGATCTGGTTGAGCAGAGAAGGAAAAAAGGACAATTAAAAAAACCCTATAACCTCCTGCCTACTCCAACATTTTTCTTTGGCTTTATTAATCTCTTCCTCTCCCCTTTCATTTAAATTTCTCTTTTGTTCTGTTTATGACCATTTTGGTTTTCAGACAGATTCCTGGACCTTGCAGCTGTTCTTCAGCTGAAGTGATATGGAAAGGTATTTTTGAAGATTTTTCTTCGTAAATTTCATTATTTTCTCTTTCTCTGAAACATTCTATTGACAAACATGAGATTTAAGGTTTAATACTAGCTGATGACTCTTCTTAGTTGAGGTACAAGAATAGTGAAGATACTTCAGATTGTGCTGTTCTGTATGTTGAATTAAATATTAAATACAGTAGTATATAGTATATGTGTCCAAATCAAGAATTCAAAGAAGTATTTAATTTTTTAAATTCTCTTTCCAAGGGTATCAGAACACTCCAGCCAAGATCTACTGATAGATGCTAGGTTCAACAGTGTCTTTGTATGATCCATATAAGATGCAAAATATGTGGTGAAAAGAAATGAATAATTAAAAAGCTTCATCATTACCATAGTGCTTGTAATTGGTTTAATTTCTTTAATTTATTTGGTGCTAATTTATTTCCTTTATCTTATCGTCTTTGGCCTGGATCAATTTCCCTTCACATTAGTCTGTGCATCCTAAGATTTTCTTCCAACAGCAGTAAGACGAATCATGCTTTGGAGGTAACTGCTTTTTCCTTTAGCTATTGAGGTACCAAGACAACTCAACCTAGGTAAAACTCCATTTGTTGCATAAAAGGTCCATTGCCCAGCTGTGTAATGCTATCACTTGCTGCTCAGGAAAACAAAAATTGCATGCTGGGACAAGGTCTGTTCCTGAGCCAAGCACTCATTTCTAGGAAAATTCCTTTCTAGGGTGAGTGCATCTATACATGAAAGTATCTGAAGGATGTGTCCCCTGCACAGGGGGTAACCACTACAGAAGCACACCTTCCCTGCCAAAAAAGTAAAGGCTTTATTGAAGTCTGGTGAGGTTCTCAAAAAGACAAGAGCCTTAGCATTTTTCTGTATTTTACTTTGTATTTGAAGAAACCACAGTGAGTGACACACAAATGCACACTTGCCCACACACTCACTCACACGGAAGGGGTGTCAGCTTTGGGGATGTTTGCACTGAATGGACAGGTTGCCAACCACTACACAGAGCAAAATATTCTGCAGCTGAAATTGCTTTGGTAGTCTGAGCCGTGTGCATTCGGATCCAGAAATATAAGAATGTGGCCATTGTTGATGCTTGTAATTATTACCTAGTGCTTGGTAACATCGTGTGGTCATAAAATAACCAGTGGCTGCAGGCCTCTCCTCTCTGTCTTTTTCTAATTGTCATGTTAATGAATTGTTGACATGTGATTGTGAGGAAAGTGTCAGTGATTACACAGCAGAAAGGTGAAATTTGCAACAGTGAGCATAAGTGATGCCAAGCTCCAGGTGGATGTCTTGATAGCCTTTTGTAGCACTCATTTAAATTTCAATTGTCTCTCTTTTATGCATAGCTAGGATTGGAATATTGAATTCATATAAATTCTTAATATAAAATTCTAGCCCTTTACTATGAGATTATTTATTTTAGTACCAGGGGTTTTTTTTCAATAATTTATAAAGGGACAAATAGCTACTTATGAGGTTGAGAGCTGGGTTGTCTTTACACATAAAGCCAGGGAAATAGAGGAAATTCAGAGGAATAATGCTGTGCAGCAGCTTAGCACTAGAGCAGACTAGTTTTCAACTAGCCCATCTTAATTCTATATTGAGCCTAGTGTAAACTCCTTGTGTTGTTGAGCCCCTGGTAAATGTGCGTGTTGAAACACAGGTCTAGCAAACAGGGACCCACATTCGGAATTCTGACAGTGTGTGTTCAAGCTGCAGAGGGGTTCTTCCTCCAGAACTGATCCCATGTAACCTCTGATCTAAAAATAAATACTCAAAGATATGATGGCCCCTTCTCACTGTTACTGGGAAAATGCCTGTCTGTGGCACCAGCTGAGTGGCAGGCCAACGTGAGGACAAAGGACCAAGCTCTGTAAGAATATCAGTGCTGTCCATTTATGTCGCCATTTTTATGGAACGACACGAGGAAAACCCCATGTGAGATTATTTGGTACCACCCTTGGAAGGACACTACAAGGCAAAGGCCCGGTGGGAGGGTGGACATATCTGACCTTTGGACGATAAGTTACTTAGAGGGAGCTACAAATATACACAGCATTTTGCAAATGAGTTGGAAAACAAACTACTTTCCCAAGAAGCTTTCATTTGAGCTAGTGATCTCCATTTATGGCAAAATAAGAATAAGTTATGTACTACATATGTTCTTTATAAAATTTTGAGAATTTAGTATCTGTAGGAGGATGTTAAGGTAAACTCAATTAACTTTTAAATAGGGAAGAGATCTTTGCTCCTACATTTTCAAAAGAAAAGAAAGCAAGAGATTTATTTAATTTTTATTGGAAATAAAATTAATTTTTATTATTTTTTCTTGCTCTATATAACTATACAATACAATAAAGAGTAAAAACTTATTTTAAACTACACTTTAAGTTTTATTTTAATGGTTATTCTCTTTATATTTTCCTCTCAAGAAATATTACTGAAAAATAAAGCTCCAGATCTCAGCATAAAATTGCAACTGAACTATAGTTATTATAGTGGAACCACTGTAATTATTCTTAGTTTATTAAAACTATAGTAAATCAGTCCTAATAATAGTAAGACTACAGTAATCATATTGAATAATAGCTGCAAGTTATTATCTCTGTATTTACTATACTATTATAATAATTACAGTTCAACTATATGGTTTTATTTAACAGAAAACCTAAATTTACCATGGCAATATTAGTCAAGTTTCTTCTTATACATATTTCCTAGAATACAATAAGTATGACTTCTGGTGTGAACTACAAAAGCTTCATATCTGTTTTTAAAAACTGTCATTAAAATGACTGGTAATTAAACAATATAATTTAAAATTAATAAATTTGAGGCTTTCATGAATGAAAAAATCTCTAATTTGTTGTGGTACAAGAAATTTTTGCAACATGATGAAAATAATTTGTGAGACTGAAGGAGAAAGTAAATTTTATGTTTGAAAACATTTGATGGATTTGTTTTCTTAAGAATTCTCCAAATATTTTTTAAAGTGTCAGACAGGCAAAACAGTCTCTTTTACCATGCTATGTTGTCTTAGTAATACAAAAGTTGCAAACAGTGAGACTGGACAGAAAACAGATAGGTTCTGCATGTGTCCATGTATTCAGGAGTTTGTACACTCCTACAAGAATATTGCAATTCCTGTGCTTTAATGGGAATATGACAGGGCAATTTCACTTATTCTGAGAGCTGGATGTGTCTCCGTGTTAGGTATTTGAGTTTCATACATTCAGAGGCTCATGGCTCTCTGTAGGGCCATTTGCTTTTCTCATATTTAGCTTGCATAGTCTTACAGTTCTTGCCAAAAACCCACTGACACTATTTTTGTGCATGCCACACTTCCTTCTGCAATATTTCCTGCATGTCACCCATTACAGGTTATTATTCAGAATATTTTGAATCCGTAATGACCTGCCCTCTGATCAGACAAAAACCTGTCTCCCAGTCTATGGGTATCTCTTGGGATTTTCAAGCTGGGGATTTAGAAAATGGTTAGTTCATTGCCATGTTGCTACGTGGGATTCACAAGAATGTCCACCCACAACCTGCCTCCCACAGGCCTGGTTAAGCTATCAGGTCTGTACAGGTCTTCCCCACCTGAGCTCAGAGAGTTAAACATAAAAGCAAGAAAGCTTTTTAAATTCCTGGGCTAGAATCAGATTATTTATGAGCTCTCCCTTCTGAAGATGGATGGGATAAACAAGAAAATAAAGAAGGAAGAAGTACACACAAATGCCTAAGCATGGGCCATTTCATATCCTATGGGATGAAGGCAAGACCCTTTCTTGAAGTAGGACACATCAGACTTAAACCTATTTTACCTGAATGTTTTAGTTAAAGCAGGAAGAATAGGGTATTTGTCAATGTCTTTTATCTCTTCCACATACAAAAATTACACAGCCAGCGTGACAGCCTTTCTTAGTGTAAAGAGGGAACTTATGCTGTAATGAAAGGGAAAACAGTTTAAGATTGCCCAACACAAGAAAAGGAATTTTAAGGTTAGGCAGTCACCGTATTAAATAAAGATTTATTTTTCAAGCTAAGACAAGCAGTGAGACAATATGGTCAGTTACATGCAATCACAAGCCCAAGCACTTCCAGAGAACCTGAATCTGGTAGAAACTAAAGTTCTTGAATTATCTCCAGTTTAGCAAAATGTAGAAAAAATACATTTCAGAGCATCTCCCACAAACCTTTAATGTGAAATCTATGTGAAAATCACTTACTCTTGAAAAAGTCTTTTTTCTACAATTTTATGAGAAAGAAAATGCATAATTTGCTAGATAGGAAAATTTTTGCAGCTCAAAGATTTGTGAGTGTCTGAAACTACTTGTCAACATGGGCAAATAATAAATAAAATAATACGAGCTGATAAATACATTTAAAAAAAAAATTAAATATAATGTATTCATATCCTGATTTGCCTGTCATTCAAGTTCTCTTAGTTTAAATAACGAGTTGAACATTTTTTTACTTAGCAGAGGAAAACCAATTTTTTGTATTTATCAAATTATTAAAATTTTAGTCAGTAGCTATATATATATGTGATAAACAGCTACTGGTTAGAAATGCATGCACATGCAAAGGTAATCAACACCAGCATGATGGGAAAGAAGAACAAGAAATGGAGCTGTAGGGAGTTCTGACTCACAAAGGAGCAAGATGAAAATATGGCTATGAATAGTCTGAGTGAGCCTGTGAGAAAGAGTTCACTCTGCCATGACAAAAGAAATCACAGGGGAACATGATGCTTGCCAGCACAAAGAAATCTAGCAACAGGCAGGAGGTGAAAGTCAAGAACCAATGTGTACGAAGGGTCTAAAGTAAATTTAATTCAGAAAGCGACAGAAAACTTCCCCCTAGAGGAGACCTTTGTTTTACGTTATCACAGAACAAGCAGAAACACAACTGAAGGGGTTATTGCTGTGTCTGCCAGCTGAAGGCCAGTCACTGGAGCAAACTTAATCATTAAACAGGATCCTCCACCCATTGACAGGCTCTGATGGACCGAATTCTAAAAAACCTCATTTTGATTGCGTGTTCAAGCACGGCTGCAGCTCTGCAAGATCAGCAAGCTGCACGGGATAATATTAGGATGAAGATGACTTATTTATTATTAAGGCTTCAGTAGCAGATGTAACCCTCCCCACAGACTAAAAGCCCTTTCTGCATAGGTCTCTAGAAGCACACAAGGCCCTGAGAACCACACAGGCTATAAGAGATCAACAGCCATCATCAGCATGGGCTAGTTCACGGGACAGATACAAAACTAGAGACATGAAAACAGAGATGCAGCTTTGTAGAAAAGGGTTTGTTATAGGATGGCAATATGAGCAGCTGCCCTCAGCTCTGCTGAGTGTGTAGGAGCTTGTTGCTTGCTCCATTTCCCTTCCACATCTGCAGTGGCACATGTGATCAGTGTTTGACAGCTGATACTCTTGGAGCACTGGCAGAGCTTCCAGGTGTGTCAAAAGTATCCAGCCCATGCCCAAGCCAGCAGCATTAACTTGCTTGAGCTCGTTATTAAAATGGCAACACATGAGGGCTGCTGAAGGCTGCAATGCGTATCCTTGAAGGCCCCAGTGACAGGGAGTTGAGTGGCTCTGTCCTGGCAGTGTCCTTCCAGCAGAATAAGAACAGTGCTTGAACAGCATTCCTACCTGCCTGAGCTGCTGTGCCAAGGCACTCGTGCTGTATACCGCAGCCCTCCTTTCTGAATTTGGGAAGGTCTTGGACACAGGTAGGCTAGTGAGCAGTAAGGCACTGTCCAGTTTATAAAATATTTGATACTCTACACCACCTCTCTGAAAAACAGATTGAACTAAATGTGCAAGGCCTTAATTTGCCTCTTATTTTACTGAACACACTAAAAGAATAGCAGCACTCATGAAGGCATGAAGAAAGCAAAGGAAATAGACTGGGATAAAATACCCCTGTTACTTCAACACTTCAGTTTCCAGAACATTTCTCCCAGCCAGTGGCCATCCACACAGGCAGCAGGAGGAAGGAAAAAACTGATTTTCCAGCTTCAAAATGACAGAATGTCACCAATAAATCATGTTACTCTTTCTTTAAAAAAAAAAAAAAGGAAAAAAGAAACAAAAAAGATTTTACAGTGCATCTTGGGTATCATATTTTCTAGAAATCTTTTGAAAATGTTTTATCACATCAGTGTTAGCAGTCAAGTCTTTTTACATGAGAATGTAACAACGGGTGTTCTGGGTTAGATGATGGGTTTATCTAACCCAGGTATCTTGTGTTTAACAGTGGCCAATAGCAAATGCCTAGGGAGGAATATAAGAGCAAGACACGCAGCGATGCTCCCTGGGTATGTGCTTTCAGCCACCAGAAATCCACAGCTCAGGGACATCCCGACCCAGAGGTGTTATCTCTATGTTTAGTAGCCTTTGATAGATTTTCTTCCATGAATTTGTCTAATAGCTTTCTGAACCCCTGTCAGCTTCTGGCATTTTAGTACCAGCAAAGCATTAAAGCAAAGGGGAAACCAGATGTGGAAACCATTTTGAAAAAAGGCTCTTCTTTTTCAGCAGAGACAAGAACCTGAAGACTAACAGAGGCAGCCTCATTTTCAAAGCAAGAGTTTTGAACTTAATAGTTTGTGAGCTGCCCCAGAATCCCTGGTCACCACCTGGGATTCCTGGGAACCGAAGCCTTTGGGACTGAATCAACAGATAAAATATAACCACTATTGTAACTGAGTCACAGGCAAGATTAACAGTGAAAAAACCAGAAACACAGGAAACCAAACCAATTCATTTTGTAAGTAGAGGGATTTTTTGAGAAAAAAAGTTTTCCCTGAAATTTCATAGGGAACAGAGTGCATTTAAGGTAAATAGACATTTATATGGGCACCAAGTTCAATCCTATCAGACATCCTATGATACCTGATAATTGAGTATCTGGGTTCTTAATATTCAACAGCTGTATCACAAACCAATTTCTCGCTTTCTGAAATAAATGTTTTTAAACAAAGTACTCATTAGGACAAAAACAACTTTTCTACAAAGGGACTACATCAAGCCAAATTCATCCTTCAAGTAAAATTTGAGCCTTCAAAGAAGAGAATTAGGAAACATTTAAATACAGTTAAATGCTTTTGCACAGTTTCTCTGGCACACCCAGGAATGCTCAGATGAGTCTCCTAACCCACAGTGCATGGTCTAACATCACCATCAGTGCTCTCTCTCAAATATAATATACCTGCAGGTCTCTATAAACGGCTTTTCCTTGGAGTGCTGGCATCTAAATGTTTTTATAACCAATGCACAGCTACAAGCAGTTCTAAATGGCCCTGAAATGGCTAACACAGAATTATAATTTCCTTTTTACTCATAAATCAAATAACAAAAAAAAAAATCTACAACATTCCACAAGAAACTAAGAATTCAAATCTTGTCATTTTGAGCAGCTGTATATGAAGTCACTAGAAATTTGTTTGCTTTGGAAAAGATAGAGTTAGGAATAGGCCAGGAGAACCAGCAAACATATTTCTAAAATGTGAGTCAAGCAAAGAAAGAAATAAGCCAGCAAGCCAAGGGGAGCACAGGAAACCTAAATATCCCCATATCATATAAAAAAAAATAAATAATTCAGTTGAACCCCACCATGTCATTTTCTCAGTGGATTCAGATCTCCCATGCAATAACATGCCACAGTACATTTTGAGCTGCATCAAAATTAACAGTCAGCCACTTTATGAAATATTATCTTTGTTAGCTTTACCACTAACAAAAATACACTTTCAATTCTTCACATCCACATAGCACATCTATTAAAGCAATCTGGGAAATTAGTTTGAGATAAACTGTACAGCAATTTTATTCATAGCCTCCCTGTATCTCACACTGTTAATCTGCATCACAGCTCACTAAATAGTGCCTAATGTTTATTGCATTTAACTGAATGTATACGATTCTGAGGGTACGCCAGGGACCGATTATCATAATTATACGTGTTTCTATGGAAACCCACAAGTCTATCAGTTTTGATTCATTATATTGTTATACCTTCTAGCACTTTCTAATTATTAGGTGCCCATAAAAAAGTCCCAGTCTTGCTGTTACTATAGAAATGAGCTATAGACAGGCCTCAATTGTTAACCCTTACAGGGCAGGAATGGGAAAAAAGAAGGAACACAGCACTGGATAGAGGGTAGCTGTTTTAATAGGAAAAAAATATAAACTATTTTAATCTGCAATCTTAACTTTCTTTAATGGCTTCACTGAACTTTCTCATTTGTTTGAAAAAAAAGTCCAGCTCGGAAAACAGAGAAAACAACTTGGCTGTTTGCCACACAGTCCTGGATATGGGATGTTATAGTCACGCTCTGCAAATGCCCCTTAGTGAGAATATAAGATTCCCTTGAAAGACACAAGTGTCATTAACAGACTGTGCAAAACACTCTCATGTTTGGTCATTAGAAATCTATAAAAAGTCTTTTAAACTGAATAGGAATATTTGTACTCCTCTCAGTGGTCTTCAGTCTAAAACTGGCCTAACGTGCCACTGGATGACTGAGTGGAGGCTTGGTTTCAATGCTGGAATTACGACTGAGTTCAGTGAGAAATCACAGGAAGCCAAGATTTCCTCAGGTGACTTCCATAAAGGAAGAATAATCCAGGAGAAAATGAGTTATAATGAAGGTAATGAAAAACACTCTCTTTTTATATGGTTATTTTAGTCTAAGTTAATGCAATTGCTTACTTTGACATATAATATACCCATTTTCCTCCTCATCCTATATCTTCTGTCATAGCCCCATGAAACCTGAAAGGGACTGAGTGGTTTCACTGTTTCCCTAACCCTCCTTCTATTACAGTTTTCAACTAGAAATGCCTTTTAGTTTAGATCAGCAAAGCTCTCCCAAAGTGACAGCTCACCCTTCACACTGCATATCTATTTATTTTGGAAATCAACACACCATTCAATAACCTGAGAACAGGCCTGATTGCTATGCTAATAGTATTCAAAAATATGTCGACACCAACTGAAACAAGTAAACTAGGATTAATTCATAAAGTCAATAATAGAAGAGAGGGGGAAACATTCATACTTTTTCTTCTTTAGCTGAAATCTTACTTTGCAAGTTTCTGTCTTCTCAGAGAAATGGCCAGAACACAGCCCATATGAGATTTCAGCTGATACTTCAGTTTTCCTATCTGGAGCTGGCTTTATGGGGTACAGTTAAAAACAAAAAAAGGGAAAAAGAAAGAAAGCAGAGAAACAATATCACTGCATATTCATGTCATTGTGCAATGGTCATGGCACAGCACTTTGTAGCTCAAAGTTATGTACTTTTTATTCTGAGCTAGAGGAAAAAGCTGAGAATTTAAAATATATTCCCATGTTTTAAAAGACTTACATTGTGTAATTAGCTGTAATCTACATATTCAGTTCTAAATCAGACTTCCACAACTTCCAGTCAATTAGAGCTAAATCACATTACATACAACAATGAATGAGATGTACATTTGCATTTATATGTAAGAACTAGCATCAAAGAAAGTGAACAGAGTGTCATTCTATATAAAGGTCTCAGATTTATACTAAATTTTCAAGGACCCTTCTGTTCAACTCTTATTTTACTATTGCCATGGAGAAACTAGATTTGCTGCAACACAAGCTAAGCAGCTAAACAGAAAATTTAATCAGATAATTTAAAAAATCCACTAATTGGTATATTAATATGTAATTTATAAGGTATAATATGTTCAGTTAGATTAAAATAAAAATCAGACAGCAGCGAATATGAATATTTACGCAATTTAGCATTTCCAAATAATATGACAGCGCACAGGGCCACATCCTCAGCTAAGTTCAATGGAGCTTCACCAATTTACACAAGCTGAAGACCTTGCATAATATTCCTACAATATAATATGCCTACCTTTTCAGCTCAGCTGCTCATGGCTATACTGTGTAATTGTCGCACACTCCAGGTTACAGCAGCATGACAGTGTGTCCAGCAGTGTGTCCAGCAGTGTGTCCAGCCGTGTGCTGATGTGGGCAGTGAACACGGCTGATGGTTTGAGCCACTCACAGCCCCCAGCAGTCCCATATCTGTAAGCTGACTTGATCATTCCTTTCCCGTCTGCTTTAAGGTGAATAACAGTCCTTCAAAGAAATATACAGAATTTAAGGATCACTTCCATCTTGCAGGTGAAATTGGACCTCCCACAGTGCTCTTAGTGACGCTGCCTTTGTGACAATGGGGCACCACATTATTGCTCTGGACACACAGTCAAGTCCCACCGGCCTTCATTTTCAGACATTTAGTGTGCTGGAAATTAGTCCATTAAAATTAACTTGAATAAATGAATTAATTAATCAATCAATCAATTAATGAATGATCTAATTAATTATTAGTTATTAGGTAATTCACTATTCAAGAAAATGTCATTCAGCATTTATCATACACACAGTCTAGTGCTACAAGATTATATTTGCTACCTGACATATAACTTCTTTAACATATCTCTAAATATTATTTCATAAGCCATTGAAAAAAGCCCGTACCTAGTTATTTCTATTCCATCTAAATATCAGATTCTTCTAAGAAATATAAAAGCTGGTCTCACATTTAAACGAATGAAGAATACCTAATAGCCAGTACATCTCTGGTACCAAAGAGACAACTCATATCATTGCTGCTGAAAGCAGCATTTTTGTGCCATCACAAATTAAAAGAAAATGTCTAGAATCTATGTAACAACTTGTGTTTTATGAGACTTTCGTGATTTCAAAATATTTCCTACATAATTAAAGAGAAACACCATGAAATTGGTACATATACATGTACAAGAACAAAGTAAGGGGAAAAATCAAGGGTAGAAACAAATTGGACAGATTAGTCATAAATGTTAGATTATCACAGCCACTGAGAATCACACAGAACCTCTTGACAGCATATTTACTTTTTTCAAAGGTGTTGAGTTTACAGACACAAAGTTTGAAGTTGTTTTTAGAAGTTAGATGAGGCTAGCTAAAGCTACTTATCTGAAATTGCTTTAGCAAAGATTTTTGCTTATGAATATGTATGCTGTTTTGTACAAAGTGCTTTTCCAACTGCAGGAATATTAGTATGAGCATACTCCCATCACTTCAAGTCTTTAGCTTCAGTAGCTGGTTGAATTGGTTTTGTACTACAAACTCCTCAGGGCAGGAACCTTGTCTGCTGTGATGTCATGTCACAAAGACCATGGCATGACTTTCCCTCTCTTCCCCTATCAGCTGCATTGAATAGAACTCTGAAGATGATACAGACCTCTGGGGGGTTTTTTGTTTGGTTGGTTCATATTTTTATTTGATTTGATTTTTATTATTGTCTGGGTTGTTATTCAAAAATTGATTTAGAGAAGCTAGTGTTTGGAGTTCAAAGAATGATTTTTTTTCCTTAGCTACATGGATTCAGTTCAGCTTTTATTTTACACCATTTATTATTTGAAAGGATTTCATAATCAAAGAAGGGAAAAGTTCAGCTAAAGAGTGAAGTCCTCTCCCACAAAAAGACATTTGGATATGAAATGAATGTTTAAATTTCACCTTCTCTAAATCCTCTGATATGTCTGATTAAATCATTAGTCACTTTTATTTTTCTGTGGACAGCTGTTGCCTCGACCTGGAGTCTTGGAACATGAAAGTTTTCCTACTATTGACCCTACAGCTTGGCTGAATACCTAACTGCAGCTTCAATGTCTTTGTCAACAAATTCCTTATTTGTGCCAGTTTTTGGATAACTCTGAGTTCCTCTTCAAATTTATATTGTGGCAATACAAAGCAAAAGAAATTCAACTGTTAACTACATGGACTGTAAGTGAGATTTTTAGACCCCTGAACACTGAGATTTTCCTAAACATATTCATTATATAAATGCCTGTATTTATATAAGTTTATATTAAGAGTTTTCATGGAAAGTGTGTGGGTTTTTTTACTTAGAATTACCCAGTGCATTTGTCCTGTGAAGTAAAGCACTTGTACCAACATTGGTGTCTGGATAAAAGGGAACAAAATTAAATTCCAAGTTTTTACTGTCATTACAGTAACTAAATAAAGACAGGCCATTTACCCATGAGTCTTACATCTCGCTGTAATTGGCAATTGACTCAAGTTGCAGTGTCAGGGACTGTAGTTCATTTTGTGGCATATTTGGTTGTGTATGTTGAGACCTCTGTGTGGGGTGATGTTTGCATGAGGCTAAAATCATCCTCTTTTTTTGTGCAGTACATTAAAAAAAGATGTGTACCTCTGAACCAATTCTCCTGCTTCTGCTGCAAGCAAGGAGCCATGGTCTCAGGACAGCCAAAGGGAAAGGAGGGTTCAGGATTCTCAAATGTCTCACCTGTCTATTTGTGTGCAGGAGGGTGAGGCAGAATGCTTAAGTGAGCTCACACTCATGTGATGAAGGAAATTTTCAGTTTTAGAGCTGTTGGATGTTATTGACCCACTGACAATTGCCAGGCATGAAATGAGGGAGACATGTTTGTCATACAACCCTTGCGCTCCAGATTGAATTTCACCTCTGAGCCTTTAAAACCAAAAACATATAATGATTTGTACAGTTGATAAAAATTATGATCATTCTCACCCTAACTTCATGTCAAACATCCAAACGAGACTCAAAACCCAGCATTGAAGAAGAGACAACTACTGTAAACCTAAGACTAAGGGACAGGCACTTGAGAGGAAGATGAATAGTGCTCACCAAAAATACTGGCTCTTCTTTTAAGAGGAAGATAGAAATCCTTGCAGTCTTTTGCAAGCAGACCAAAGACAGGAACTGTATATCCATAGCAGAAGCCTTCGGTAGCTCTAAACTGTGCCGATGGATTCACGCTGCCTCTCCAATGCACATTGCCGTCTTTTGCAGTGATCACCTGCAGCTGCCCTGCTGCCTCTCTTCTTGCTCCCCTATGCCTTTACCACACGCACATTTCCTTGTTTAAGTCTGTTTTTCCCTGAGCTCTTGGCACTCTTTGAGGGCCCAAGGCTAACTGCTCCTTTCTAAGCCCTCTATTGTCTGCCACATACCAAACTCCTTCTCCTACAAGCCCTACAGATCTCTTTCTGCCTTTGTTTCTAGCTCTGAGTCTACTTATCTCATTCTTCCGAGTCCCTCTCCGTCTCTCTCTCCCCCTCACTCTCTCCCTCTCCCTCTCTCTGTCTCATGGCTTTCTTTCAGGCTGTTCTTTGCTTTTGGCCTCATTCTCGCACAGTGTGGTCTCTCTGCCTAATCAGCCGTGTGGCTCATTACATTCAGGAGCCCTTTGCTGTCTGTTTGGGGTTTTATAAAATCTCCTGTCACCATGGTATCTTACTGTACTCTCACAACTGTGTCCACTTGCTCTTTTTCATATATTCGTATATACATGCATATTATAATATTTGGTACAGACAAGCAAGATGGTTTTGCTTGGGCTGTTTGCTCTTCTAGACCCTTCTCCACTTTCTTGTGGTTTTACAGATAAAGCTCTGCCATTCACGCATGCATTTTGGATCTTCATTAATCTCAGTTCTTCATTTCTATTCTCCTTGTCATCAACGTTCATCTGTCCTCAGCCAGGAGTTAAGAGAGCATTTTAGAATGAAGGAATTGTAAAACTATTAATTATAGCAGCAGGCAGAATGGCAGCATAATTAATAAAGGGGCTTAAGCAAAATATTTAAAATAATTTTTGTTGGAAGATTCAGTCTTTGTTGTTTTGACAAAACACTCTACAGGAGTGCCACTTTACTCGGATTATTATTGCTTCTTACGCGGATTCATCTCTTCCGTATCCATCCCCTTGCCCTCCCCCATTTGATTCCTTCCTGTTTGCTCTGCAGCCATGGAAACCCTTCAGCCCTGGAGGTTGGACATATGACTGGTATCATCAGGTCTGCTCCACTGAGTCAGCTGTTAAAGTCAAGGAAAGGGGGACACCCACATCTGGACAGCCTTCCCTTCTATGTGCATGTACATCTGCTTTACCAAATTCTGCCACCCCAGGAAGACCAAAAGAGAAAAGGTCATTCTCTTTTTCCTTCCTTTCCTTCTCTTACTCCCTCCCCAGGACCCAGAGTATCTGGCTTGTGAAAATTCTTTAGGCTGCTTCAAAATTTAGTTGTGTAGCAAGCGCCAATCAAAAAAGAATTGCTTTTTTGGCTTGTGTCATTTCTACGGGGAAAGAAAAGACAATCATTAGCTTAAAAAGGGTCATGTGTCTGAAAGCATCAATACAACTTTTCACTGAGGGGTCTTTAAATAATTTCTATGCAATTAACTAAGTCTCACAACACTGCCCCAGAGCTGATGTTATTGTACAGATGGAGAAACTAAAGGAGATTAAGTGACTTATACATTGTTATGTAAATCTCTGACAGAGCCAGTCACAGAACCCAACAATTTTCTTTAAAGTCATGTGACATTGTATTTACATTTGCAAATTTAGCATTCTTCTCCAGGAGTCCATTCATAAAGTTCTGGTTAAGACTTTACTGCTCTTCTCTCAGTAATGGTCTTCCTGTTCAACATGGCACTTAAGCACATACTTGTCTTCAAGCATAAAAATTGGCCTGGTTAAGGGATTTTTTTTCTAGTTATTCTACTATAACATTTGGTTTAATGAAAATAATGCACCTTAAAAAAAAAAAAAGAAATTTTGTCAAAATTTTGCATGGAACATTGATTTTAATAGATTTACACTCTCAAAGTAAAAAGCAAACACATCTTTCAGAACTTATAAGCGGATATATTGATCTCTTTTCTCAGCACAAGATAGTCTATCTACTTAACTCCGTTTTTCTTACTTTGGCCTTATGAACCAATAAAGAGCAAAGAGCTCCATTTTGTGTTGGTAGCCAAAGGCCCAGAGACAGCATTGCATGGCCCTACTGTGTATGAGGTAAAAAAAAGAGTCAGTTTTAATATGCCAGATGCTAAGTCAGTAACAACTGAGGGGATTGAACATTTTTCAGGAAAATTGTTCAGCACCAAGCAGAACTAGAAATAGACCAGCATATGATGCTGTGCTTATTTGACACATTGAGCTATTTGAAGTTTATTACCTAAGGTGCTTTGAATTTCATATTTAGCAAATTCTTGGATACACAGAATTCAGCATGATACTTCTGTACATCCTTCTAAATATTTATTAAAAACGAATGCTCTTATTCAGCTGATTAATTATTGACCATGTTTTCCACTTAACTCTATTTTGCCACTATATACACTCACAGAGTATTTGCTTTTTTCACTGTATCATGGCACTGGTAACTCAGACTCAGTTTGTGACCCATTATATCTCCCAGCTTTTTTCTACACATCTGAAACCTAGACTATTGCTTCCTGTTTCCTATTCAGTTCATCACATCTAAGAGCAGATTTATGTATTTCTACTTAATGAATTGTGTTCATTTTTTTCCAGCTGATTTCTTAGACCAATTTAAGTTCTAATTCCATCCTTTGGCATGCTTGCAGCCACTTCCACAGTAGTGTTCCCTGTAAATTTAATAAGCAAAATGCTATAATATGCATCTTCCAGATTAATAATGAAAATGTGGAGTAGTACCAAACTGGTAAGTACTCAATATAATTTTTTGGTCAGTTTTGCACGTATCTGAAGTCAAAGAATTTCATCTAGCTTCCTTATGAGATGCTTGTGTGAGAGACAGCACTTATCTAAGTCAAGAACAGTAATGTCTACTGTTTCTCTTACATCCAGTACACCGCCCAGTACAGTATCACAGCTGAACTGGTGTGACATGCTTTGTCTTTGAACCATGCTGACTGCACACCTTTTCATATACTTTGAGGTGCCTGTAAATAATTTGTTTCATTATCTGAGACCATCTCTCACAGAGAAATGAAGTTGAGCTGGTTATTGTACAGTTTCTTCACTCGCTTTTTACCTTGTTACCATAGTCTTTGCATATGCTCTTCTCAATTCTTCTGAAATATCACCTCTGAAAATACTCCAACATTGTTTTAGCTACGTGTATAGTAGAAATTTCATTAGGCCCAGGCATTTGAAAATGTCTGTGTTATCTTTGTATTTTTCTAAATGATTGTCTTTACCTGAAATTTCACAGGTTTCCTTGGTGTTAGTAGTACTAACTTCCTGACAGCTCACAGAATTTATAGTGTAGACATAAGCAGAAATGAGTTATGTATACTAGTTTCAGTTTTTCAATGTCTACCAAGTAATGGTCTTAATTTTCCATGTCTTGCTCCTACTATAATTGCTTTCTCTTCACCTTTCATGTATCCTGCAAAAAGTTTCTTGATTTGTCCCTTGGCACTTCTGAATTTGTCTCAATACCTTCTGCTATTTTTTCATATTCATCTGTAGTCATTTGAACTACTTCATGCTTTCTAGATTCTTTATTTTAGACTTTTACTAAAGAGCTGGTGATTTTACAAGATTGGTCTCTTAGTGTATGTCCCACTCTTCCTCTATATTGGAGTAATTAATATTAATTTTTTATAGGAATTTATTTTCTTACAGAATTTATTTACTTTTTCTGTAAGCCTTATTATATCTGAAACTATTAAGGGCTCCCTGTTTGAAATGCATTACTTTTCTATTACAGGGTCATGTGTTCTCCTTTCCTTAAAGATCATGAACTCTTTCAATGCTTTGCTACTGTCTCTTTGCCTTCTGTCTCCACATTTGCAGCTAGTCCTCTTTGAATGATCAGAACAAAATCTAGAGCGACCAGTTCTCCAGATACCTTTTTTTTCCCATAGCTTGCATACAAAAAGATATGTAAAAAACACTTAGGAATTTCTGAACCACCAGAGGAACTGCTTGGCTTTTAAGAATGGTTATAGATTTGAAGGTCACAAATTAACTCTGTCATCGTCTCCCAGGGGAAATCCAACAGTCAGCTGCTACCGTAGCATTAGTTCTTCAAGAATCCTGCCACAACCTGAATTGTTGAGTTAATGAATTTTTGAGCATCTGCACTTGATGATGTAGACCATAATGAAGATGAAATCAATATTGGCACGTCCATGGTCTATCATAGCCCCATGAAATTCGCAAGAAATGAAGAATGAAGATCATATGAAGATAGATATAAATTAATGGGGTTTGTACTGATAATATAGTAAATATGATACAGGTTTTTGTACACTATTCAAGTAAAATAAAACAACCAATTGGCACTGCAGAGGCTAGCTGTAGTTGTGGTATGCTTGGCATTACTTAGCAGCTAAAATTTCTATGTGTAGAGGAAGTGAGAAAAGCAAGGCTTGGATAGCTGAAAAGTAAACACCAGCAGGCTAATAACGATCTGTGCCCCAGCCTCCTGTTTGGTAAAGTTTGGTAGCAGGTCAGATGCTCTCAAAATCATCTCTTTTGAGGCATTAAGTTGATAATTTCATGGTCTCACATGTCTGCATATTTACCTCAGGTAATAAGTACCTGAGGTACTTTTCTTAAGTACTTTGCATAACAACTTCATTTTTCATTAATAATTACATCTGCACAGTCCCATTTTCATTACATTTTCTTTCAACATTAGGGACCCAAAGCACCACTTACTGAATGAAACATCATTTTTCTGTGTTTTCTGAGACACATCAAAGATAGAAGATTTTACTTGTATCTGCTCTTTTAGAAGACAAAATAACTGAACACTGCAGGCATTCTCAAACTTTTTGTCCTAGTAGATTTTGGGAGCTATTGGAGGTTCAAATGAAGATTAGCACATTATTAGCTTTACTTTTTGGAATTAAAATAATTATTAAAATACTATGGTTCTTTAGGCCACTCTTTAATTCTTCCCAGCCTCACCAATAGCCTGTTAGGACCTCAGTTTGGGAACCACAACTTAGATGGAAAGGGAAGATTTTCAAGGTAAAAGAAATACCTAGCTTCTGACTGAGCTTCAGGAATCTTGGAAAATCTCTTCTTAAACTAGCTAATTCTGTAGCTGACTTTCAACAATTGAAGGATTAACCACGGGAAGAAGATCTTGCTGATGCCACTATGAATAGTGATAGTACAGAAAGAATGGGATGCCAGAGCAGGAAAATTAAAGAAAATACTTATTCTGCACTGTATGGAAAGGCAGGGTACTATTGCAAGTTAAACTATAATTTATATTCCTCTCCAGAATGCCTAGCTCTTTTCCAGGGTCTGATTTCTGCTCTCTGTTAATTCTTGATAATTTCATATCTTCTTGACAAGAAGTAGAATAGATATCAAACTCCTATGTATTATGCATCTCAGCATTTTTATATTCAAATCCAGATACTGTGTTCTGATTTTCCACTTTTGCTGTATAATTGGGTCATCAGGTTTTCCATTAAAATGCTTAACAGAACATTACAATTAAACTCAAAATCTATTACCTTTTGCCTGAGCATGTTTATAATGTTCTTCTTTAGTATCTTGGATGAAAACATTTCTTTAAATAAAAGATTAATTAAAAGAATAAGATACAGTTTCTATAGTAATTCACAAAAATCATTTTTAAAAGCCATGAACACCATAAAATGAATTAAATTCATCCTGCTACATTTTGAGAAATATACATTAATCCAAAATGGCTATATTTGTACCACACTTGAAATTGGTACCCATATATTATTCTCAGAGCATTCAAGTTTCTTAATCTAGTTTGGAGTTGACTGATCATTATGATTAATCAGCAGTTTGCTATTTTAAGTTTAAAAACTGGCTAGAATGCCCTTGCAGGGTTTGCATTATGACCAGCAGGTATTTTTGTTGCCTTACAGAGATGATATGTTTGCTGCTGTTGGAAATGTAGGCTATTAAAGGCTATTATTCTCAGAAAGGAGGAATTCTTAATTAAACAGCTTTGAAATTCACTGACAAAGTCTGTCCTTTCCCTCAAGAGGAATGGGTGGACACCTTTGTAGGATCCTGCCCCACCCCCACTGCGTGCCCCGGAGCTGTCCTCAGGAAGGTGCTGGAAAACGCAGAAGCAGATGGCCAGGTGCACAATTATGTCAGCGTGGAATACAGCATAATAATCAGCCCGTGTAAGGACATCGTTAAAGCTGAACTGATTTGGAAACAACTTGTGGAAAACTAAATTTCCATCAGTGTGGTTTCCCATCTAAAAAAACAGAGGGTTTACCAGGTGACAAATTTAAACAACAAATAATAGTGTATTACACACACCCCTCAAAAAACTTCAAGACAAATCAAAAAACCATCCAGGTCAGAAAAGGCATGTAACCATTCTATGAGTCTCTGATGGCTTCAGAAAAGCATGCATGACACATAATTATTTCTACAAGTTCCAGCTGCTGTATTCTTACCTATATAAATATTGCATAAGTAGAGATGTATGCACAGGCAAACATGTATACACATATATATGTATACTGTATGCATCTGTGTCCAGGCACATGTGCACAACTAGGTGAGAGAGAGAGGAGAGTTGTAACAGAAAAACACAGAAAGGCTCTTCACTTTGAGTTGTTTGTTCTCGGTAGAATAACCATAGAAATAAATGAGAAGTCCATAGTTTTAGCAAGATATAAAAATTGATTTTCAAATTTGTGGTAAAGAGCTGGGGCAATATTTTACAATCAGATTAAAAGACAGACACTTCATTGGCCCCAGAAGATTCCAAGGGAAGATGGACATTCATAGGCATTGCCTTAAACTGTGGATATTGAAACACCCCAGAGAAAGCTAGAAGCACCCAGCAGGACCCTTTTTGCCTGTAGGCTTGTTGCATTAGGTACGCAGTTATTGTTTTGTATTATATGCTATCTGAAATTCTACAAAAACCTTTTGCTAAAAAACAAGCCACTGTTTTTATGCTTAACACCAGAATTACAAAATGTGATGTGATGAATTATTCATTTTATTTGACTTAAAGTAATCATTTTCCTCCCTATGTTAAGCCCCTGTGAATAGTGTCCTATATAGCCACAGTTTTGAAGAACTTAATACTAGGGGAATAAACACCTGGAATTAACTGACAGTGAACTAGGCTCATTGTCACTTGGAAAAAAATACTTTGGAAACTTCATCCCTGATGTTCTTGGTATCCCATTTTCAAAGAGCATCTATGAAGTACACAAAATGGATTGACCTTGAAAACAGGAAATAAAGATGGGTGAATTTTAGGCAGTGGCATTGAATCCCTCTTGCTGTTGCAAGCCCAGCTGTAATTGGAAAGCCATTCTGGCTCTTATAAACATTCAGTCAGAGAATTCTGATAAGCTTTCTTAATTTACTCAGATCAAACCTTTTTAAAAAAACTACAAACCTCAGGACAATGGTCTTGTGAAAATGCATGTTGCTCAGTGCAGTGTTCTTGCCAACTTACATGCTAATTTACTTTTTTGTTAACATGTGAACGAAGAAGATAAAAAAGATTTGTCAAACCACAGAGTCTGTTGAAGGAGACTGACTTTAATCACTCAAAGTTATCAGAACCAATGTCAGAACTATAGAGAGCAGTTCTAGCCAGAATCAGAGCAATAGTCTTCAAAAGACTTGCTGGACCTCATAAAGAAACTGAGACTATGCAGTAAAAATAGAGATCATCACACATAAAATGTGACCCTTTTACAATATCAACTACCTGATGCCAAATCAAAACATAGGCTTAATTTATGCTCTTAATGGATAACTTCATTTTCCAGCAGCATAATGCCATCGCATAAACAAATGAACTACATTTTTAAAAAATATAATTAAAGGGGTTAGTATATGTCAATGACAATAGAACCTTGAGTCTCCTTAAAGCCTAATTGCTCATAAAGGATGACATGTCCAAGCACAACCATCAAAACAGCAGCAATAGAAAATAAAGGTGTGACAGCAAAGAGTGCTTTCATGAAATTCCTATGCTATTTGTGATAAAATCATATCTTTCTCTTACTCGCCTCCACAATTTGTTACTTGACTGTAACACTCAGGAGGAGAAGGCTGACAATTCATTCCTGCATTTAGTGTTTGCAACTGTGCACTGCAGTGTCCACTCCACAAAACTACAATAGCACTTTCAAATCAAACTGTCCTTAGGCAGTAGCATTAACTACATATTTTGTTTGCTGGCTTTTATCTTAGATTCCCACTCTCTCTTGCTCTACAGCAGTCTGGGGAAGCACCAGTTCAGCCATCATCATTATTATGTACTTTTATTTATTAATCACATTCATGATACATTCGAGCTACATTCCAATCAAAATTGTGAACTGGTCCAGAAGATGCAGCAGTCATGTCATTTTGTATCAGCAGCTTCTCTTTTATTCCAATACCACTCTGACCTTCAGCAAATAGTGTCATGTGCTTCTATAATGGTTCTCATTGCCTCCTTTCTCAAGCACCACAGCTCCCTAGAGACTATCTGCATGGGAAGATAACTTTAGGAGCCTCTAGGGGTCTGCTTTCTGTTTGCTCCCATACTGGCTAAAAACGAGTAAAAATCCCATTTGTTCAAATCCATATTTTTTTTTTCTTTCTTTTACTTTTATTTTTTTTTAATTTAAGAGCACAGAGCAACACAGCCTCTGCTTTAAGTTTCTCAGAAAAGCTACTGCCTAATTACTGCCTGCTGAGTAGCGCAGTTAAACACAATCAGTCAGAAAGCCTTAAAGATACAATATCCTTTTTCATGAACTGTCTGCTTGTCAATTTGAAGTCACCCTCCTGCTTTAAATCAACCAACCACAGAGCTGTTGTGAACAGCAACTGATTTTCCATGCAGTGCTGCAAAACAAAATCACACTGTATCCTATTTTTAATGGCCACAGTTTTTCAACTGCATAACGAGAGGTAGCTGGCACTGCTGAGCTGAACCATATCAAAAATGGGTTCAAGTAGAAATAGCACAGAATCCTTGAAGAATACAAGTACAGACCCAATTACACGTGCATTGTGATGCTCAAAGCCAATTACAGGCAAATAGCAGTGAAGCATTGATTCCACCTTCATAGCTGCATTGTAGATATTGGTTGTTTTTATTTTTTGTGTCTACAGGATACAATGAAACCATTGTTAAGGCTCAAATCCTAAATATTATTTTATTAATCCACTATATATTTATGTACATAGGCTTTCAAAAACACGAATAGCACAGCAACACCAGCCTTTACCAAGTTCACATCAATGTGGGCAAAGTGCAATAACTTTATATTTCTGTAGGTATTTTTCTATTTGAACTTCAGACATATAGGTATTAGGACCACATGCATGGACACAGTACATAGTTATACAGCATGTAGCCTTTTAAAGACTTGGCAGAGGGGGCATTTTCTAAAATGCATGGGACATTGGATAGTTACGCATGGTTGCCAGTTCTGACCTGTTCTCATCCATGCAGTTAAGATATAAACCTCTGGATAACTGGAAATTTTTTATTAACTTGATAACAATTTTAAATATAGTGAGTGAAGAAAGTACGAAGTGTACTTATATTGACAAACAACATGCAAAACCACATTTCCACTACAATTTCCACACTTATGTCAGTGTCCTCAATATTGCTATGATTTTCAGGTGTACTCTTGGTTTTAACTCCATTCCAGTGATGTTGTGTACCAATAAAATGTCACAAGCATAAAAACTTATTTAAACATTTAACATTTTTCGTCTTAATTTAAATGATCTGACTTAGAAACTCTTTTTGTCTATGTGAAATGTATTTCTGTTACCATTCACTCTCACGACAATACCACAAGGCAGAGGAAAGAGTTTGCCCCATTTAATGGGCAACGTTTAGAACATTATCACCACATCTTGTAGTAGTGACTGTGTCAGAGACAGGAGGAAACGGAAAGGGGAAATGTGGAGCAGACAGTCCACCATCAGTTTGGGATGGAATAAAATTGGTACCAGTGGTTCCAGCAGGAGCTACTGGAAGTCCTCCCTTGCACTTCACATTACTTGTTCATAACCTCACAAAATCTGATTTTCTTCTAAGAAGAACCATATTCTTCAATTTCTTAAATGTATAATGCCAGATTTAGAGATAAAGATAGTAAATATTTTCCTCTTTAAAATACAGATTTTTTTTTATCTTATACTGCAATCTCAAATTGATTTTTTTTTCTCAATTAATCTTAAAAAAAAATCTCTAAATACTCAGCCTTGCCTACACATTAACATAATCTTTTTGTTGGGTACTCCATTTGTTCAAAACTTATTACATATTTGATATAACAACAAAGACTCACATAAAAATGTAAAAACCCCCCATACTTCCAATAATTTGTACTAGCAATAATGCATTGATTACAAATTACAGTTAAACCAGCATTAACAGAAGATCCACCGGTATGAGATATAGAATTCTGTGAAATTATGAGGAAGGGTTTCACAAAAAAAGCACGCAATTTTGGAGTACATTAAAATATGTACATTAATTGATTATGAAAACTAAACTTTAGAATGACAAATATGTTATGAATAATTTGGCTTCCACAGAAGATCTTGACTGAAAAATTTCTGATCTACTGCTAAATCTAGCTAAAAAGTAAAAATTATGGATATTATTGCCATATAATCAGGTGGAAAAGTTATTATCAGTATGAAAGCACGGAACTAATATTAAAATGTTGATCCAGAAGAAAGTACTGTTTTAGAGGAAAAGCTTGGAAAACTAATGGAATTCCTTACATACTCACAGAAACACACTTTTAACGGTGCTCTAATAAAGAGCAGCAGTAAAAAGATTTGTATAAAGGACTTGTAAGAATCTAATTTTGTGTTCTGAAAGAATATAACTTTGATTGACATATCTATTGCTTTTAGAAAACATTTCGAAGGTCTGAAGAGTAATATTAATATTACACATCCTTCCAAGCAAGAATATCTTGCATATTTGTTTAAATTTTTCTGCCCAAAATTTCTAACTTCACAGAAGCTATAAATGATGAAAGGAAAAAAAAAAACAAGCAACATGTAAGCAACACATGTAAGTTTCCTGAAATTTTCCTAGGGTGGTTTTGGACATTCACAGGCCTACAATAAAGGAATGCAGCACAGCCAGAAGGCATTTCCCAACTACACTGAGCCGACAAAGGCAGCAGGCAGAATTAAGGGATAAAATGCATTGACCAATCTGTCTCTCAGTACGCAATCAGTCTGTATCATAGACTCATAGAATAGTTTGGTTCAGAAGGAATCTTTAAGAACCGTGCAGTCCAACCCCCATGCAATGAGCAGGGACATCTTTAACTAGATCAGGTTGCTCAGAAGCCCGTCCAACCTGACCTTGAATGTTTCCAAGGATGGGGCAATATGATTTTAGGTGGTGTATTTCAGAGACTAGGACAATTATGGAAGAAGAGAATAGTTCAATAATTTGGACCATCTGTTGTTTTCTGCATAGGATACCACTTTGGAGATCCTCTACTTCTTTGGCTACTTTGGATATTCATGGAATTCGCACTACCAGCTGAGAACAGTTCTCTAGTCATAAGTCTCAAGGGCCACTTTAACTACCAGGGAGAACTTTTCAGATGTTCTTTCAGATTCCTTCAAACCACAGTGTGGCAACTAATAATGTCACCGTACTCAAATTCTGAAGGAAACTGTCCTGTACTATCCTTCTGCATTTAGAAGTTACCTAAGGATGCCAGTAGCCTATATGAGCATGACAGCTTGATAGAAAAATCATTAATTCTCTTAATTGCAACCTCTGTTCCTAAAACAAGGCAATGAAAAAAAGAATTATTTCAATTTATATGAAAACTCAAGATTTTGAATTATTTTACTGTCACTTGGGAAAAAAACAATGAAAGGCTGTCACAAATATAAAATTTTGCAAAATACCAAATTTTGCGTTGTAAACTAATTATCAGATTTACTTTGAAGTTACACTTTATTAATGATGAGGGATGCAATGCAGGGCAATGAAACTCTCTTGCATTACTTGAGTTCTATTTTAAAGCAAAAACTAAAAGTAGCTTTTTGAACTACGTGGGCATGCAGAGGGACCATGTGATAGAAAGGTTTCAGCAGCACACTAAGTAATTTCTAATAAAATATTAGTGAAAGAATATGATAAAAGAAATAGGGCCAGAACAGTTCCACAACAACAACAACATCATCAACCAAAAAAAAAAAAAAAAAAAAAAAACAACAAAAAAAACCTGCATACTTTGAAATTGTGCAGGAAACCAGTCATTCCCTAAAAAACCATATTTTGAAGTCTAGAGAGAAAAGAAGATTACCAAGCTCTTTCCTTGCCTAAAATTTACTCTTCAGTCATGCAAGACACTGAGCAGCTTTTTTCTTATCTGTAAAAGCACTTAAGCTGGAGCTTAACCTGAAGAATGTGAGAAATACTACAGAAATCAATAAGAAATAATGGTTTAAGTGCTTGAAGGTAATCAACTATTAACATGAATTGCTAAATACAGCCATGGCACTCAGTTTTTTTGAAGAAAAAATGTTTCTATGTTATGACTGAAAAAGTCTTTCTAAAGCACTATCATGCAGTTATAAAAAAAATGGCTACAGATCAAAATAAATGAATACTTGTCTGTTGGTTGTCAGAGGGCTCTGCTCTCCATTGGAAGTGCTGTCTGGTGGGCCCACGGACAGAGATTCTGAATCCTGTCATTAGGGAGACCTTGTATGAGTCCTGAGACCCTGAAATACGCCTGTGAAGTCATTAACCTTCAATCATGTAATGATACGTCTGTAATAGGAACAATGAGTCAGGTTTACTTTTGAAATTAGTAGAGACAATAAAAGTCTAATAGCTGAGTTCAAAGATTCAGAAGCATTATTTCTCCTGATCTTAATTTACAGCAGCTTCTGGAAATGAGATTTGAAAGGTAGCTGCTCATTTCCTCACTCATGCTATGATCATCCTGGAGCTTGATGACTGTTTACAACTCATGTACTCATCTACATACCAAGCAGGAAAAATTATGTAATATAGTGGTAATAATTAGCTTTGACTGCAGGCAAACTCCTCAATAAAGGGCTGTATTCATGGTATTAAATAAATGAGGGGAGCTGTGACCCTTTTATAACTTATTGGGCAAATTTTAGCTTTCACAAACAGTTATAGCTATTAAGGAAATATTTCTCATATACTCACTTTTTTCTTCCTATTGTGGGAGTTAGTGCTACTATTTAATTTCATACAGAGCAGCATATTTCTAGGCACATCAAAGAGGACAACACATATTCAGATGAGTATGATTAGTGCCATTATCTTAACGACCTGCTTACAAGATTCATAGAGGTAAAATCAAAGGAATAATAGAAAAGTCAGCAATTGCATGTTTGGGGTTGGTTTAATTTTTTTCATGAATAAATAGGATTTCTGCTTGAAAACATTGACAAATTAATGAATATATCTGTAGATAAATATTTATTTTACTTTGAGATTATGAAATTGGAACTTCCTAAAAGTCAAATTATTCTATTTTCTGCAGCTGGGCCATTCTTAATAAGAACTCCTTCATTTCATTTACACTTAAAGGCCAAATATGGTAATATCATGGACTTCTTTTTTTAAACAAGAAGTTTACTTATTTAAATAAAAACATGTGGTTTGCCATCCTGGGTCAGAATAAGGTCCACCTGCTATAGTATATGAATTGGAAACACTTAGTACTCCAGAGGGAATTTTAAAAATCCTGCAGCAGGCTCATATAAGTTATCTGCCTCATACCCTAAGTCTCTTCCTAATTAATAACAGAATAAAGACTGCTTTTATCTCAAAGTGTGAAGTTTAACACTCATTATATCACATGCTTATAGCTAATTAGGCTGGCACTGAACTGGACTGCTCTACTTACAAAGTTTGATTCCTTTCTTAATTTTGCTGAATTCTTGATCTTTGTAACATCTAGTGGCTATGGGTTTCACAGTATTCATATGGTGAAAAAACATTGTAACTTTAATTTTAACCTTTTTGAATGATCTCTTGTGTATTCTAATGAATAGAGGCAATGAATTCACATTCTACCTCCTCTACACATTTGATATTTTATTCACTGCTTTCTTGAGTTTCAGGCTTACAAATCCATCTGTCAACATCTTTGCTGCCGGAAATTCTAGGTCTGAAACCGCAACATCTTTTTCTGTGGCATTAGTTGTTATGAATGGATATGAAAGCTTGAAAATTCAGCAGTGTAGTTCTTGTACATATGTCTCTTCATTCTATTTTTATAGTATTAAGAATCCTTTGTAATTCATTTCCGCAGATAGAGTCAAGGGTTTCTTACACAAGGAAACCTCCAACTGCTATTGTTTTCAGTCCAAGAAATAAGAATGTAGGAAAGCTATATAACAGAAGCAGAAAGAAAAATAAAACTACCAGAGCATTTAACTGTGGACTACATTTATGCAGATAATCAAAACTGATGTGGAAGTTCCAAGGCTGAAGATAACTCATACCCTGTTTCATGCACTACTTAGTGGCTCACATAAACAGGCCTTTTCAACTGCAATAATGTTGTCAGTTCAGAAAAAATTAATAATATGGCCATCCTTTTTCTTGGTCATAACCTGACAGAAATGTTCACAATGTGGCTAAAGGATGTTCACAGCTGTGATGAATCCTTGATTTGTCATTACTGACTCAAAGGCTGCTTTCCTTCTAGAGAATATCAGCTTCCAGAGCAATAAACCCAGGCTTTCGTGAGTTCAATATTCTTAAATGATTTTTTTTAAATTATGATTTAAAATTGAAAATAAAAATGGAATGTATTGAATTAATACCATAGTTACAACAGGCTATTTTCTGTGGGGAGGAGTATTAGGAAAAAAAATGAAAGCTGAACCCTTTGGATCACTTCAGATGAGAATATATATAGTTGAATAAATGCCTTATTATACATGTGATTTCATACAAAAGGAATATAAAAAAAAATTCCACTGTAGAAAAATGTGACATTTTCTCTAAACATTTCAACTCAAAGAATGTTTTATAGGTTTTGCATATGAGCCAAAACTGGAAAGCTCTTGCCAAAAGCTTTCTGGTCTCTTTACTGGCACTGTAATTGCAGTTCCAAGCCTAGAATTCAGAGTGGCTACATGTCACTGAATTTTTGATGTGCTGATTTCAGACTGGCCCTATTTTGAGAAGGATGTCTTTTGTGCAACTTTTGAGATAAAACATATGCAGATAAGCCCTTTTGGAAGATGTATTCAGTGGCGGAGTGATCAGTCAACATTCATTTTGTGGCTGGTTACGGTACTAATTTCTGCATTAAGACCAAACTCTTGTTTAAATTCAGTGTTTCAGGCAGCATTCATACACTGACTCACTGAATGTTAAATGAAAGACTAATCTGAAAGCAAATGATAAATCTTCACAAATTCACTCTTATTCTGCATTCTCATCCTACATTTCCTACCAAATCCTTCCTGGGGTTTTATGGCTTTCTGTTTGTTTAAAAACATTTCTATACAGAATGTCGCAATTTTCTGTTGAATGGAGAAGGTCTTTAGGTCTCCATTCTTGGTGATATTGGTAGCTACCATTCCCTCCATGTATCACTAAGTGAGAATATGACTTTGGATTGAGAATGTAAGGAAAAAATAAAATCATTAACTTTGAGTTTATATCCTTACACTACCAGTTTATAATTCCAGCTATTTTGGTGGAGTAAAATCATCTTTCTTTTACTTCCTGAGGCTGAATATTCCCAAAACAACTGCTTAAACCTCCCTCTGAAGGATGATGTGCACAGCTCCATTTATGAATCATCTTTATTATCTCTGCTAATGGGTTTGAAGGTGCCTTGGATTCTCTTCTATTGCTTTAAATCCCATCCATTCTCTTTTTAGACTTAGCAGTGATAAACAGCTAGAGGCAATAATTGGATATTCAGTCCTTTCATATACCCTTCCTAACCTTCACATTCCATGGACAGTCTGCATGCACTGCATGTTGCAGCCAAGTAGATGCAGTCAAACTAACAGGCAGGAGACATGTAACTTCCTCAGCACCACCCTGACAAACAAGGTCTGTTCCTTCTCTCAGCAGAGAGAAGCCTCATGCAGTCTCTTCTATTTACTGTTCTTTGTTCCGTTAAAGGTCATTTCTTTTTACACATGATTTGTTATTCCCGTCTGCATCGAGTGTGTTTCCTTTAGAAATGACCTGTTTATAATCATAATAATGCATTCCACTTACATATTATTGTCCAATAACGGGATGCTTTGGGGTTTAACATCACTGCTTCTTTCACTCCCCGTCCAACAACTATTGAGGCGTGTCATTATATTAAACTATAACATATACTCCTCTTTAATACCCTGTTGTTTGACCAGCTTTAGATAAACTGCATGCATTACCTGATTGCTTATATATTCAAGGATAATCTCATGAAATCTATGCTGTCTCAGAGTGAAGTGCAGTATCTGCCAGGAAATATAAACCATGGAAAATTATCGACTTGATAACATCCTGATTCCCAGACGCGATTTTAAATATTTTGATTTTCTTCTAAACAGCAACAACACAATTTGAAAAGAATCTGGGGAATTTCAGCAACTGAAAAGGTGTCAGGGAAACTGGTCTTCAAATTTTTTTCTGAAGAGGTGGGAAAGTGTTATGGATCTCTCTGTACATGCTAGTCTGGTACCTAAAATACTGACTATTATATGACGTATTTCAGTAAAATAGAATATTGTGGTGGTTTCTTTTTCTTTTTCTTTCCTAAACCTCTTTTTTTATTTTAATGTTTCTGGACAGGGGTAGAAATGAAGCCATTGCTCTTGGCAGGGAAAGGAGGAAAAGAGAAGCTATTCAGAGGACACTGAAGGGGTACTGAGAGACACTAAGGCTTCTAGGAGTTTTTTTCAGAACACATGATTTAAACACAAGAGAGTACCAAGATCGGTCACTTGGAATGAGCTGTCATTCTGTTTGTACCATCAGTTCAGAACAAGCACGTAAAAAACCCCAAAGGTAAATATTTCCCCCTTTTCATCTATTTTTGAAGAGGAATCAACACATTATACAAGATTTTTATTTGTGTCTTATTGAGCTGACTGTATTATACATCTCCGAAAGAAACAGTACACAAATTAAAAAGAAATTTCTTTGTTCATCATCTTACTGGCATATTTTCTCACTAGATTTACTTCTATCATTAATGAAATGGTTTTACCTACTGCAGACTTTTTTTATATCTAGTTGTTTATACACAAGCAGCTAAAAAGACCCAAACAAACGAGCAAACAAACAAAAATAAAAGGGCTTTTGAGATGGAAAGATTTTAGGAAGAGCCCACAGGAAGAAAAGAACCATTAAGAGATAGTTTGCAGAAGTACCATTTGGAATCTAACAAGGATACTTGAGCAAAAAAATAGATGCAAAATGTTTTTAAATAGTGAAAAACATGGACCCTTCAAACTTGTGTTCAGGAGACACTGAAGTGTTCTCTGTCCATGCTTCACACAGTATAACAAATGGATTGTGTACTACTAATTTCAGAATACTCTATTCTTCTGCCCCTTAAGGGTGAATAGGCTGCTAAAGCAGAAAGAACTTTAGTTTATAAAGTGTCAAGTATTTTCCTGTCCTTGAACACAAAATCCACAAACAAGATCTTTGAGGCAAGCATAAAGCTCTCCCATTCGTGCATCTTGTACAGCTTGTTGGTTCATGATAAAATATTTCCTGAAAATTACCCGTTTTAAATGTGCTTATAAACGCTTTTACACTATGATGGTTTTCTTTAGAGTTGGAATATCCTCTGCATTACTAAATACATAGTTATGAGTGTTGGGCTTGCTATCTTCTCAATTCCCAACATCTAAAACCTTCACAGTCTCAAACATTACTTCCTTTTCATAAAAAATATAATCTACTCCATACCCAGTTTTTGTGCATGTTCTCTCGTACACATTTCAAAGACTGGTCTCTTGTAGTAGCGTATGGAACCAATGTTTTGCAAATTCTGCTTCCCATTTTTATTTCCTTTACATGTATGGACAAAGAGGCCCTATATGGCCTTTTACTTCTCTTCTATGGTCCAGAAGAATGAGAACTGTTTATATTCTTGCTTCTTGATCTCCTCACAGCGAGGCTGTAGAAAGACCTGGACCTAGAACCCCACTCCTTCTCTACTCCCTGAAAGTTTTCATGCATGAAGAATGAACATAGATCTGTCATTTTTATATTCAGCCTGTTTTCCTTTTCCTGTCTCCTCTGGAGTATGTTGTTGAATCATATGCTTCCATTTTGGGACCTGGAAAAAGACTTTCCTTGTTTGAGCTGCAGTCCAAACCTGCAGCTTTCTAAATTTCTGAGGAACACATTACCTTAACACTTGCCTTTCTCCAAGTTGTCTCCTGGCTCTTGGACTATTCAGCATCCTTCTCTCCTTTACATTCATCTGCTCGTGAGGTGCAAGCTTTGTAGTCAGAAGTCTCCACTTTCAATCTCTGCATTTCTCTCTCTACAACTACCCACCCTATTTAGAGAAGGCAAACTTTTTAGAATTTTAAAACCTATGACTGAGGCCTATTTTGAAAATAAAAGTAAAGTTTAAAAAGTACCTATCTTTTTCCAGAATGAGCTAACAAGTTATTAATACAGAATCAGCAGTGGAACACCTGCTGCTTTTCAGAGGATATTTCTCACATCACCAAAAGAAGAAGAAGGAAGGGCTTTCATTCCCAAAGGGAATTTATGCTCAGTGGTGTTGGGAAGAAAAGGGAGTGTTTGAAAACGTTAATGGCATCGTTATTTTAATTGTTGTGAACTGAGGTTTCTGAACACTAATGACTTATTAATGTGACTATGTCCCTTACAATGAGTTAAAAGTAAACATCTAGAAGCATCACACCAGAAGTTAGAAGTCACCTAGTGCATGTTTCAGAGGTACAGTCCATGATAGATTTATAGATTTTTATGGGACGTTGGGATAAAAATTATGAGCAAAAAAAAAATGAAGGATGAAAGAAATATTTTGCTGTCACTAAGACATAATTGCCATGTATGAGCAAGCAAGACACATTGCCCCACGTGCTTCTCCTAAATACCAAGGAGCTCAGGGAACCACTCTGCTTCCTTCTACACTTGTGATAAAATATTTTGCATTTTCAAAGCCAAAAACAAAGAAGAAATATCTTTATAAAATTACTGAAGTGCCCTAAGGAAAATTTATTTGGTCTCCATAAGCCTTGAGTAACGTGGAGAGAAATCAATAAAAAGTATGTATAATGCAAAACCAAACTAAAAATGCTACCACTTCCTACAAATCTTCCTACAACTATTATTCTGCTTTGGCTTAGGAAATATATGGATAAGTTATCTGATTTTCCTACAGAATACATTGATTTCTCTTAAAGCTGTCATCTAAAAGGTGTAAAAAACTTTCCAGGCAGTCACTCTTCAAAAACTCTTACTAAAAGCTATGATTTCAATTGCATTATTAGTCAGCCTTGTCTTCCAGAAAAGGAGCAAACGCCAAACAAGTCCACTTGCTTATATACTTGAAGGGAAAAGGGGCTAAGGAGAAGTAAAAACATGCTTGTCCTTAACTAAGGAAAAGAGACCTAAGCTCTAATTGGTCACAAGTAGCTGGATGCATTTATTTGCCCAATAATGATCTTGATAATCTGTTTTGGCTCTAGAATGGACAGAAAAAATTCCAGATAATAAGGATTTCTTTGTGACAAAAAAAATTCATACTTGAGACAAAAGATTCATACATACTTCTTTCATTTTATTGGTGTTTTTCTTGTTTCCATTTTCTTTATCCTCTAGCTTACCTTGTCTGCAAAATGTCAGCAACTTCAAAAAATTTACTTAAGAACAGCTGCTCTTCCCAAGAAACTGAAGTACCAACCTAGGACATATATGATAAGACTTGGAATCCTTTACCCTGTGCTTCCTAAACAGCAGGAATTGTAGGAAGTTAATTTTTACTCCTTTCCTCACTAGCTTCAAGTTTTATTGATATTTCAAGCTCTTAGAAATAAAAGTAGAATTCTACTCATTGTTCTACTTAATAGCTGAAAAAGAAGTTCCCATATTGGCAGTCAGTCCAGAGGACATTTCTTTTGCTCTCTGAGGCAAGGAGCTCCTACTGATTCCATTGACAATGTAGGAAGGAATTTCTTGTAGAACAATTTGGAAGACCCATTTGTTTTGCAAGGAAAAAACAGCTCAATGATCTCAAAGGTTTTTTCCAACCTAGTTTATTCTGTGATTATTCTGTGAAAACCTCGCTACTTCTATCCCTTCTAAAAGTTTTGAAGCATAGTACGTGTAGAATGACATAGCTGTTGCACTGTGCAGGTGCAAGACAGTTCTACGTGTTAGGTACGATTTGACACAAACAATGATGAGGACTTCATGCTCAACCTTCACCACAGGTCTTAGCCAAATTACTTCCAGTTGTGTAAGTACACTCAGAGTTGATGGGAATTCTTAAAAAAACCAAGAAAGTGAGGAAAGGTACTTGTACTGCCAAAAAAATTTGTAAGACTACACAAATAAACCAGAGCTGTTAAACCTAACTCTTTTGTTGGCTTTTAGCACATTCATTATTTAACAGGACTTTGAAACAAATGTTTCTATTGCTGTCTAAACAATTAAATAGTTTTGAAATTTTTTCAGCTTCCTTATACAATCTAGGCTTTTCAGCTGCCTGTCTGAGGCCCATTAGCTATTTTAAGAGCCTAATTCACTTAGAGCATTCTATGTGTTAGCAGAATGATGTATATTACATTTGTAATTAATTCTGAGCTGGTAAAATAGTAACGAAAAAGTCTCTCATAACAAAGATAATAATTAGAAGATCTTAAAGAAGGACATAAGGATCCTTTGCAAGATTTTTAACTTCTGAACTAAAAATGCAGTTACGCTTTTGTCCTATTTTTACACTCAAATGACACTGAAAGATTTGTATTAATAAAAAGTAAGAGATTACACAGACAGACATAATATCACAGAGCTGTTATTTAAGAATTAACCATTTATTAAACAATACATTCCCTTTCAATGCTATGTACATACATAATTAATTTATACAGGGATTTACCTGAAAAGAATAGTCTTTGAAGATAAGTATTTTTTAATTGATGGTACTTTTAAAGGGATGCAATGTTTTAAATTAAATTACATTAAATGCTTTTGTGTTTACTCTGCATTAAACTCTATTTTATTTATTGTCATCTTCCCAGCATGGCCTCATCATGGTTGAAGAGGGCTGCTAATGCTATTTATATTATGCTGCACTGTCCTCTAATTGACCTTGTTTGTGCAATGGAATGGCTGCTTTTCTCAAGCTGCCAGCTCTTTATTGCTGCATTTTGACCATGCACTAGTGGCTCTTTGTGCTGCTTTTGAGTTCAAGAATCAATACTGCATTCCCCACAGCCAATAAAGGAAGCTGACAGCATGAATTAACTGACTGTAGCCAGTTGCATGGAGGGCCATTGTCTTTAAGGAAAATCCGGACGATTACAAGCCTCCATTGCTTAGTGGAGATTTTAATGCAAAGCGCGAGGTTGCTGTAATTTAATTTTGGCCTGCTGCTCTGACACACTCCCCTTTGCTACTGCTTCACGGAGTCCAAGCTATTAATGGCTGCAGACCAAAACACATAGGGAGACAAAGGCAAATAGTCACAGTCACACAGCAGCAGCAGTTACTTCTGATTTAACAGCAATATTTCATTTGCATTTAGTGGAATTGACAGAAACTCTTTTTTTTTCCTCTCAGACTTTTCCCTGTTGAATTCATACATGTAAAATAAGCCAAATGAAAGCAATATATACCAATAACAGAACCACAAGGTGGTGGCATGTCAAACTGATGGCTAAAGGAAGTTTGCACATGGGGCAATACTGGAAATGTATGCAATGTCCAGGGCTCTCTCCCCTCTAGTCTTACCGAATCATCTAGTAAGGGATGCTGCTCAGCCACAGCTGCTGCAGTAGAGTGTTGCAAAGATGTATCCACAAAAATGGCACCTTAAGTGAATGTAAAGTTAACAGTAGGATTTCTGCTGCTAAGAGCAGAAATGAAATCACTTTTTATTTAAAAAAGAGTAATGGCTTTTATTCAAGATGCTTTGATATTGAAAACTGTAGTTCCTTATGACAGATAGTATTGTTGATTCAAATGGATTCAAGCTCAGTTATTCAAAAGGACAATGTGTTATACACAAACCATTTAACTCAAGCTTTTAACTTGTTTTCTCTGTTGACAGTAGTATGAGAGATTGTCTGAGAGGTAATCTTTCTAAAGCAATGCCTGAAAAGTTTTATCCACTTACAACTTCTATAAAAAATCGAAAGCTTTTGATTCCTACTGCCTGTTTACCTCCCATATAAATGTCTCAGGAATTTACCTGAGATAAAAAAGTTGAGGCTAAGCTTAATTTAAAGAATATTTCTTCTGGACCATGAGTCATGGAAAAAAACACGCCTTTATCTCTTCTGCCATTGGCCATCTTGGCCATCAAAGAGTTAATCGTCTAGCCTCCTTCAGTCAATGTGCTGTAGGAAGCATTTCAGAAGGATGAATCACCCCACCCCAAAGCAGCAGGTAAAGACAGCTGATGGACTATGATCAGGAGATATCTACTTTTTTCTACACTGACAAGAGAGGGAACCTGGGCAATTAGCTAAGTTAACTTTTAGAATGGCAAAACGAAGAGAGTTAAACCCCAGACCATCTTTTTAAAATTATACAGTGTGATAAAGGGAATGGAGCAAATAATAGTCAAGAGGTTGACTAGGTATTTCTTTATAGTTACTGACACTGCTGCAAAAGTGTGTGAACAGAACTACACACAAATAATCTAGGAGTGCATAAGAGGTGTTGGGGCTTACAAAAGGCATATTTCCTGTCAAAATAAGTCCCCCAGGGGACTTATTCCATCAGCAAAGCCAAGAGATGGGAACTTATAACTACCCTGAAAAGAAGAATGTTATTCTCTTCATCCTGGAGATGGGAGCTAAGAGTTGATCTTACGATTTAGCAGGTATACGTGAACGCTCAGATTAATTTTCCCTGAACCTCATATTTAAGGGTCTTCTACTAACTACTCCTTAACTCTTCCATGACCTTCACATCTTGCAGCCTTGTGCCACAGCTTTTCCTCTCTGAAAACACACAGTAATTTACCTTTCAAGAGATCCTTCTTGATAGACCACATTTTGCACTTATTCACAGAGCAAGGCACAAATAATCCTAAAATTTTTCCTAATGTCGAAAGTTAAAAAATTACCAACTGCGAACTCAATTTTTCCACAGTATAAACATCTTATATAACCTATTATAAAGAAGAAAAACTAAGCAAAAAAAAAAAAAAAAAAAAAAAAAAGTAAAAAAAAAGTCACGGGAACCCAAAAAA
>VZTH01013164.1:18197-82939 GCA_013397815.1 Aleadryas rufinucha | reverse complement strand
GGGGAGCGGCGGCGGGGCCGGGCCGGGCAACGCCACCCCCAGCGCCGCAGCGGCAGCGACAGCGGCAGCGCAGAGCCGCTCAGCGCATCCCTCTCGCCCATGCCAGGCGCCTGTTCCCGGCTGCGCCGTGACTGAGGAGCGATGGGGCCTCTGCGGGAGAGCGGCAAGGTGAGTAGCCGGGGATGGACGGCGCGGCTGGGAGCGAGGAGAAGCAGGGGCAGGCAAAGCGCGTCCTGCCCCCGCCCTGGGGGGGCGGAGGGGCCGGGATTTGCCTGCCCCTGCCTCGATGATGGAAGGAGGAGGGCACATCCGAGAGGTTCCTGACGGGGTGTCCCTTCCCGAGCAGGAGCAGAGGACGCAGCTGGAAAAGGAGGTGTCCCGCAGCCGCATCCCCCGTCTGGTCCTTCGGCCGCAGCAGAAGGTATCTCCCGCTTCCGAATCGCCCTTTTCGGAAGAGGAAAGCCGGGAATTCAACCCGCCCAGTTCCTCCGTGGGCTCCGGCAGGACTATCAGCAGCAACAGCTTCTGCTCAGGTACCGCAGAGAGACCCCCCAGCCTTGGTGTCCCTGGGGAACGCGGTGTGCCCCACACGGCCACCCCCGAGGCATCGCTGTCATCCCAGCCGCAGCATCTGTGTGTCGGGCTCCCATCGAGCCCTCATGAGCAATCCGTTTTGCCGATGAGGAAGGGCAACCATTGATTTTTCCAGGGAAATCTAGTATCTGTTCTTTTAATATGTGTCCGTAAGCGACAACAGATGTTTCCATTTCGAGTTCTGCTATCCACTGCTAAAAAAGTTGGCGGTTTTATTGCGGCAGAAGCGTTGCTTTAAAGAGAACGATTTGCCTTAACAACTGCAGCGTGGTATTGAGGCATTTTGAAAAGCCCTTAAATCAAAAGTCGGTAAAACGGGGGAGTTGCTATTAAGGGTATCAGACTGCAAATCCTTCTGGTTTTGTGACAATGATCTCCATGAATTGGAACAGAATATGTAGGTGAAGTTTCCACTGTCATATTGAAATAAGTCTTGTTTATTTCAGAATTCAGGCTTCTCCTGATGAGTGGGTCACCAGACATGAGTTGGGCATGATGGCTTCTCTACAGAGAGGGCAATGGATGGGTGATTGATCAGAAGTAAATTGCCGCTCTCCAACTGTAGACCAAAAAATGTAATTTGCTCTTCAAAATATTACATCAGGGACAACTTGAAAACAGATTTTTTTGTGTTAAATATTTGCCCTGTATAGACTTTAGCACAATTTAAATGCCTCAACTAGCAATGAAAGACTCAGATGCCTACTAGTGGTGAGTAATTTTTTAATTCAGTGAAACTCTTCACTGTAAACGACATTAATGCACATGCATAACAAAATTGAGGGTCACATCATGAACACGTTGGACTCTGTGTTAATTTAAAAGGTATTTTTGGTATGGAGAAATTTGTTTTCAATCATAAATTTTTTGGAAAGTGTAACATTTTCAGTGGTGGAATTGGAAGTGCTAGGCTGATGGTTGGACTCAATGACCTTAGATATCTCTACAACCTAAATGTTTCTATGTTTTTGCGATTCTCTATCTAAAAATCTGAATTATAACAGGGTTTTTTGTAATAGTTAGTTTCAGAGCAACTTCCTAAGTTTCCTTTTTTTAGTTCATAAAGTATTTTGAATTACCAGAGGTGTTCCCGGGAATAGACAGAAAAGCTCATATTTATCTTGGTCTTCACTACAGTGGATCAGATTATAATTATTATTACTTTTTTAACTCCTTTCATGAAAAACAGTGTATTGAACACAGTGTACAAGTTTTCCTACATGAGAAACACAATATCCATGTTTGAGTCTAGCTTTGCCAGATTTTGCAATTCAGGCTCAGTGGAATGATCTATTTGGTTATTGTTTAATGAACAATGCAGAGCGTTAAACAAACATCATAGGATTGTAAGAATGCTGGAGGTCTTTTTCCCATGCCTTTTTAATCCCTCCACTTTACCTGCTTGAGTTTGCCTGTTCCAAAGAAATAAAATCTTTTGAAGCTTCCTAGAAATACATTATTTTCATGATCTCTCCCAAATGGCTGCTTTTCAATCCTGATTTTTTTCCTTCTGTGTTGACAAGCCTTTCATCTTGATCACTGACATTTTTTTCATCTTTTGGGTTTGTACCCTGTTCTTCAGATCGACTCAACATGTAGCTGCCACTGTCATATACCCTTGCTGTCCCACTGCACTGCATAGGTTGTCTTGAGTCCCAGCAGCATGTTGTATTTATTCTGGGTGTGTCTGATCTCATGGCTTGACAGTTTTAAGGCACCTTTCACAGAGGTATTCCAGCATGCACTGCTGGTCTCTTAACCTGCATCTTAAGCACAACTGCTCATCTCTTTTATTTATTTTATTAATCTTTTATTATTTCGTGAATGCTGAATTGATTTAGTTTGATTTTTTTTCCCCCATGTGAGAGCTTTGTGTTTCTAAAGCTGCCTGCAGCACCCATACAGGTACACACTACGTGGTTTGCTGCTTTGAGTCTTCAGACCTTACACAGCCATGGATCAGCCAAGTCACTGTCCTCCATCTCAGAACCTGGTTCAGTTGTTGCTAGGTTTGATGGATTTTTCACTGTGATGCAGGTATGACGACAGTCACTGACTCGATTTCCTCATTCTCTGACATCTCATCCCTGTCTTCCACTTATGATCCTTCTTTATCATAGTTTGTCTAATTGAGAGTGAAATTCCCCAGGGGCAGCCGGTGGTTGCTTGTTCCTGTTTCTGGGGAGGGGATGGTGAACAGATGTGTGGAGAGGTGAGTGGAGGGGCCAGAGCCTCTAACCTGCCTCTCTTGGTGTTTCTTCTTAATTGACAAGTAGCATGTGCAAAAAGGGTATTTAAAATTAGCAAGAAGTACATTTGGAAGATAGGAGCAGATGGGAACAATAATGTAGCAGTATGAAAAACTTCATGAGCATTTGGATAAATGTCTTGTAATTTCTTTTGAGCATTAAACCCCAAAATGTTCTTGTTAAGCAGCAGATAGTATGAAAAGCAGCAGATAGTATGACTTGATCCCTGGAATAATTACTTCGCTCTTTACCCTTCTCTTGTCAAGTTGTTCTCTACCTTTCTTCCATTATTATTGACATATATGATCCGTAGATTTCTTTTTACCCCAATAGAAATTATTTTTTCCCCTCATCCATTAAATATGTATTTTTTGCTTGATTTCATAGAGCTTCTAATGTTGTCCATTTTTCCTGTGTGCTTACACTGGTCTCAGTGCATAAGTGAAGGCTTGGAGTTCCTTTCTCTAAATGAGGATAGATCTTGTAGGTATTATTAGTGTTGGTTTTGGGAACCATGGCAGTGCTGCAAGCATGGTGGTAACAACAAAAAAAATCTCTTGGCAACAGAAAAGAGACAGTTTTTGTAATGCTTAGTTTCTTTTGAAGAAGTTGTTAGTTCTGGCTGTGATAGATTTTAAATTTGCATGATCAGCTCCCTCTTTGTCTTGTTTGCGAATCAGAGCCTCACTTGAACATGTTGGTCAATTATTTGCAGTTGATTTTATGTCAGTTTTGCTTTGTAAGTCTGTATGAAACACAGTGAGAGTGTTAGTCTTATCTGTGATATTCCTGACAAAATGTGTTTTTAATATTCTTTGTTTCTGCCAAGTGAACATGGATGCTGTCTGGATGTTGTGTAGGCAAGCTGAGCCTTTGTATCTGCATTCACCATGCACAACCCTTCCTCAAAACCTCAGAGCATCTGGGGTCCTGGTTGTCACCTGATATGGGAGCACTCTTCTGCTTCGGCTTGGATGTCGGCCACAGAGCTCATATCATGTCAAATGATGAAAAAACACTTTGAAGCAGCTTTGTCTGGCTCAGCTGCTACTGAGCATTTGCCCGTGTCACGCGTGTTTTTCTCCTAAGTTGTACTTGGCTTCCAAGTGGCTGCGTGCACTTACCTTGTCAGTGGGGCAGAGAACGCGATCCAGAGCATCTCAAACAAGCACCTGCTGATGGATCCATGGCAGAGCAGCTGCTGGGCCCTTGGTCATTCCAGTTACAGTGTTTCCCTTGTAAGAAATGCGATACTTTGAGTGGGGCACTATCCTTGGTTTTGGTGTCCATGTCTTTGGTTTGAAGTCAGCCTGTGCTAAGCTCCGTAAGTGTATTTAGCTTTTCTTTTAAACTGGTTCAGTTGTTGCTAGGTTTGATGGATTTTTCACTGTGATACAGGTATGACAATAGCCACTGACTTGATTTCCTTGTTGTCTTACATTTTTTCTTTTAAAAAGGAATTTAGTCTGGGATATACTTTCTTTTCTACTTTTGGTTTCTGAATAGCTCAGCTTTTAAACTTCTCTCTATGAAGATGACTTTTTACAGCTCTCTTTCAGCCTTTTCTAGGATGCCAGCTACTGGAATTTCAGTAGGGAATGCAGTGAAGCTTTGGTAACCGAGATGCAGCCTTGCAGGAAGCACTTGTACATTTAATAATTGGTTCAGAAAAAGAATTTTTGAGCCAGAGGACTTGGTTTATACCCATAGCAAACAGTTCCTCTTTTCTAAGGCTTACCTGTAAATCATCTTTTTAATTAGACTGAATAGTCCTGTGAGCTATTGAAAACCAGTAGCATCTCTGTTCATGAATGATTGTGACTCACTCCAACGCAGTCTTCAAAAATAGGAATTGAAGCTTCATTTTTGCTTTTTCTTCAAAATTTTAAGATCTGATTCAATGCTTATGCAAGTTCAATCCTTATTTCATAACTTGTTCTTTTCTGGGGTAAAGATTTTATTTAAATCTTGTCCTTTGCATGTGTGGCACAATAAATGTGCACGTGTACAGTGGCTGCACTGTAAGCCTGGGGTGTGGGTGCTGCAGCAGGAATCTCAGTGTTGCCATTCCTTGCTCACTTGCTCCTGTGCACAATCCCCTTGAACTCAGAGATTATTTGCCCAGCTATTGGTGGATGCTGGGGCTGAGTTCAGTGTGTGTCAAAAAAAAAGTATGTAGGCTTTAGGCAGCCTTATTAAGTCCGCGTGAATGCACAACCCATTTTGCTTGTCACAGACAAGAAGAAGAGGTTGTACAACTGTTACTGAAGAAAAAAGCTGTACCTTCTTGCACTGCAGTAAATAATTTCTCTATTAGAGCATTGCAGCAGGTTGCATTATAAACCAGCTAGCCTTGGAGGCTACGCTAAATGAGTACGTGTACTGAAATATATATTCCTGAATAGAAATAGGTACAGAAAGCTAAATTTTTAGTATTTTAACAAGTCAACAGATTGAGGCCAGACAGCTAGTTTAAATTACTGAAAGTAATTGCCCCTATTATTTGTTTGTATATATGTATGTATTACTATGGCAACAGTGAGTTCTCTCATTCTTCTTGTTTCTTGTTACAAGAAAAATGATTTTGTTTAAATAGTTCCTTACTGGTCTATGTGTTTGATTTTTACTCTGAGTTACTGATTCAAAGAAACATGCTTAAAAGTTCTCAAGTATGTGATACTGTTGATTAGATGCTCTTTCCTGCAGTCCTTTATGCTATGCTTTTCCACAATCATTTTGCCTTTTTTTCAGACTTCTGGAGGTCTTTTCTAGCCCTTTTGTTTGCAGCACTTTGTAAGGCAGTTCAGTGATGACTGTGATATTAATTTACAAAAACATTGAAACAAAATCTGCTTTCAAAACCACACATATGGCCTTTTTGCATGAGGGTGACACTGGTGACATGCTTCCTTTTCTCACTGCTGCTTCCCTAGAGAATTTCCTGCTGGACCAGCTTACATGCAATAATTTATTATTGCTTCCTATTGTGAGCTACCAGCTCTGTTTCTGTGGCACAGAGATCTGTTCTAAACATGGAAATGAGAAAAGTGCCTAGGTACTAAAGAGCAAAGCCTGCTCGTTCCCCAGTTTTTGGCCTTTCCCTGCTTCCCTTTCAACTTCAGTATTTATTCCCCCTGACTAAGTAACAAACCTTTTGTTCCTCTTGCTACACAACAACATCTGGAAGCCAAAATATTTGACCTTTTGGATGTTTTTTATCACCTTTTTATGTATCTGTCAGTACTGTGAACCTTTAAAACCTGACCCAGAGACTCCTGGGGGCAGTAGGACAGTTCCCGTTCTCTCTGGAACATTTTGCATGGTGTCCTGAGAACAGCCACCCTTTCTACTACACCTCAGCCCTTCTACTGCCCTTTTAGTTGTAGCTTGTTGTGTACTATGGTCTGAATTCTAAATAACATCATGTATTTTCTTCACCAAAAATGCATAATCCAATACGTTTTTTTTACAGTGTTTTTCATGCAACTTTCTATTGAGTTGAATATTGTCGTGCACTCTGAAGAAAATCACAACTTGCAGTAGCAGGAATGAAACTTTAATCAGAAGTCTTGGATTTACTTTGTGTTCAAAGAGAATCTTGATGTTTTAAGAGAAATTCAACATTACATATTTTAGCCCTGCATTTATAGGATTAGTATATATCCATGAAATTTTGGAACAGTGTTTTGATGTGTATGTGACTAGATTCTGTCGTACTGCTAAGTGCCACTCTGGGCTTGAGAATAGTGAAAAGAAAAGAAAAGAGAGAAGAAAAATATGCATAAAACAAAAATGGATAGAATATATGTAATTTTCTTCCATGAGGAGGTGAGCAGTGCAATCTTATGAGGTGATGTTGAAGCTGTGAGGGTCACAGTTATTTGCTGTTACCCACAGAGGCAGACCTATATGAGACCAAATGAGTATAATGTGTTGCACCATTTGAGGAATAGGTACAAATTTCTTTGTGGTCTAAAATGGTACCTTCAGAACTGGAAAGAATATTTCTGATTTCTTTCTTAGCTGCATAATAGAATAAACCACATAAAACCACACAGAAACCCATCTATATGTACACATATATTTCACTTAATGTTAATATTAAATGGATAATATTTCTTATACTGGATGTAGTCAATGCTTTCCCACCAGAGGTAGCTGCAGTGGTTCCACTTCCAGCTGTTGTCAGAAAAGATCAATGAGGTCTACTAAAGTGCTTAAACCCATACCAAACAGAAAAGACTCTTCTTTGTCTCTTTTTTAGACTCTTTCCTGTCTTTACCTTTAGTTAAAACTTTTCTATAAAATTTTCAAATAGATTTTTCAGTCCTTTATCATCTTAAATGCCTTGTCCAGATGTTTTCTGTGATGTGATAATGAAACTCAGGGAGCTGTGCTATTCCTGACCACAGTGCTCTCCTAGTAACAGTACTATTTTTATTGATATTTTTACTAGTAAGCCCTTATGCTTCTCTTCTGTAATACACCATTAGTGGGGCTATAAATGTAATGATAAAGCCAGTAAGCCACAATTACATAGTCCTCTTTTTTTTTCAGATGTTTTGACAGAGCTTGTCTGCCCTGTTTGTTAGTGAAATGTTCGAGTAGAAGGAACATTAGTAGATTTGCTGCCAAAATCAATTAAAATTAGCTACTTCAGTATGACTTAGCAAATGTACAGTCAGACATCAAGAGCAGATACCTTTAAAGACATGTTTATGTGAAATGCTGCTTTGCAAAAGATGCCCAAGATTAGGAGCAGGTCAGTCCATCTTTTTTCACCTTCCTCTGCCCTCTTCTGTATAATCTTAGCCTGCCAGCATTCCTGCCATGCTGTGACTGAGCAGAGAGGGCCTCTTATCAAAGTCAGTGAGCAGCTCTCATACTAAATTTTCAGCAGTGGCCATTGGTGGTCAGCCTGTGGGTGTGACAGAAGCGAGGTCAAAGGGGCTGGTGAGCAACAAGTGTAAAAGTTGCCTGTACATTAATGATCCTCAGCAACAAGTCAAAGATGTTTAGTCTCGATTTTACTGGGTTAGATTTTATGACTAGAACATTACAGTCAAAAGCTCCAGCTTGAAAGATGGACTGTGAATAGCAGGGTGTTTTCCAGCTGTGGAATATCTAACAAAAGGAAAAGCATGTAGGTTGTAGGGACCTGTGGAGATTATTTCATCTAGCCTCCTTTTTGAAGCTGGACTGTTCCCAGCACATCCCAGCAGCCATGTATTTGTCTGTGGGAATGTAGAAACCCTTCAAGGACAAGAGTTTGCACAGCCTCTGTAGGTGACCTCAGGGAGTGGTGGAGCTGCTAGCCAGCCTTTGTTCACAAGCAAAATGGAGCATAGTTAATTCAAGTTTTGCCTGCAGAGACACGGAGATTAAATGTGGAAATTATTTGCATAGCAGGATTTTGCATAAGTAGGCCTCCTCTCTTTTCCTGACCCTGCTGTAGTTTTCCTTGTGCTTCAGCTCTGCTTTACTATGTTTGACTTTGGGTAAGAGACTTGCCTCACAAGTACGTGATATTCTGAGAAATTTTCTTTAATACCAAGCCAAACAGGTCTTCAAAATAGTTAAGAAATTACTTTTAAATTGATCAGAAGGACCAAAACTAGTAGCATTTTTAGGGCTCTACTTTAGTGAAGTTAATAAATATTTTTTTCCACAGTCTGTGTGATTTTGTAAGCAACAAATTGTTACTAGCAAATTATTAAACTTACAGGGCACATACAATCACCAACTGGAATGGCCTCAGTAAAAATGAAAGGTTTTAGTACAATCAGGATCTGAGGAGAATATTCATGCTTCTTACCTTAGGCTGTGCTCCCTCAGTGGTTCTTGAGAAAGTGAGGGTGCCTCCAGAGGCATGAGCTAGGATTTATGACTGTTGAGACCCTCATGGTGTGGATGTGAAATGCTCCTACCTCTGCCTTTCTATGTGTACTACTAATTTAATACTATTGCTTCATCTGCTGCTTTTACTGTGTTTCCCAGTTGTTCCAGAATGACACTGTGAATCTCCCATTAGCAGGTTTTTTTCTGCCTGGGCACTGAGCCCTTACACCTCACTGGTTCAGCTGCACAGGTCAGAGCAGTGGTTGTGTTAGTCCATGGAGAGAGCTGAGATCCTCCAGGCAGTGACTCAGAGTACTGGGATGACTTAGCCTGAATGGGGCTGTCGTTCTGACTCCCCCTCCAGAGGGGCCTCTTTCTCTCAGTTTAATACAGAAAGAGCCTTCCAGGTGGAAGGTAGGTGGTGTATTCCCTTTGGTGTCTGTCAGCAGCTTTCATAATTGCATAAACACCCCTGTGCTACAAGGCTAGTTGTGAAAAAAAAACCAAAACGGTTCAAAAACTGGGGTTCAAAAAAGGTGAGGCAGACAAGCAGACTGAGAGATTACCCTGAAAAATTCTGAAATACCTTTTGTGGTACCCTCACTGCCAATAGCCAGCTTCCAGTGCATCATCCTGGCAGAGCTGTGGCTACCCACACTAACAGATCCTGGGATGAACAAAAACATAACCAGGAAAAAGCCAGGAAATTGTTTTTGTCTTGGTACAATGAACATTTGAAATTTCGTTAGAGCCACTTGTTTAATTCCAGAATCCACATTTCTTGGTGGAAATTCAGAGTATGTACAGCCTGAACACTGGTCAAGGGAACCTTAGGAGGAGATGGATGTTGGACAGTGAAATAGGGATCAGGCAGGAACTAGACCTGTTCACTCCAGTTCAGTGTCACAGGAGTGCCTCACTCGATCTGGCAGCCAGGAGTGAAAGTAAAAAGAAGTCAGTGCTTCCTCAGCGAGAGCATCATTAATTATTTAATGTGTTATATAAGGAGGTTGTATATGCAATGGTTTTTGAAGCCTTTAGGAAAAGGCAGTATTTTTTTATAGAAGGTTCTAAGGCATATTCTAATGAACCTTTTAAAGTATCTGCGCTGAGAAAATCATCACATCTTAACATATAGCCTAAAAATCTACAAGAACAGTATTTTTGTCAATATTTAAGAGTATTATCATCTTTAACACTGCTGTTTATATTTCGACTTTACTATTTAAAAGTTAGTCAGGGCATGCAAATGTCAGAATGCTCTGAGCAACTTTCTTGATGATTTGTTTGAGGAGACACTATCCTGTGCTTGGTTTTGAAACTTGGCAGGCATGTCTGATCTGGGAGAGGGCTTGGACATAGAATTTCAAATGATGAAATCCAGCTGATGTTCAAAGGAAAAGCCTACTCCCAGAACGCTCCTAGGAGGCCCCTTTGAAAAAAAAAAAGACACAAAGAAAGCAATGCAAGTCGTATGTTACAAATTCATGTGATTTTCCCTCTTGTGCAAGTAAACTCAGGCAAGATCAGAAGTACAGGCTTTCACAGCACTATTTGCCAGCTTCCTCTTTTTTGTCTTCCTGATGCTGATGTGCCTGAGAAGGTAAATCAGGTCTACCTGTATTCCTGAGAAGTCTGGACCTGAAGTCCTTACAGGGGCAAAACTCCTGTTGAGTTACAGGGTTGACTCCTTAACTGGCCTTGCTGAAAACTGTATGCACATCGTATCTTCAGCAGACAGTGAATCCCATTGTGGGCTCATCTGTTCCCGTTACCCGCTTTTTTGGGAGAGATTCCTTATCTTGGCCCATTTCTGGGCAGATGGAGGTCTTCACTTCCTTCCATCAGAGTTGCCAGCAGGGTTTAGGAGGAGCCAGAGGTCTGGGGGAAATGCTGAACACACCGTGCTGCAGTGACATCGTTCTGCTTGCAGGTGAGGAGCAGAGGAATCGCTGCAGCAGTGAGCAGGGAGGGTGGTCAGGCTGTCTGGAGATGGAGGGGGAATCAGCTCCATGTCAGGGTCCACAGGGAAGTTGGCTGCTCTCCTCTGGGGAGTTCACCTACAGTGTTACATAAAAATAAATAGCGTGTTAAGGTTTCTATAGCAGGAAAGATGAAGGTAGGTGCAGGCAAATTTGGCTGGCACTGAGCCACTGGAGAGCACCTCACTCTTCACCAGGACTTTTCCTTGTGCCAGGAGGGTGAGTTGTGGGTTAGGTGGATCCTCCAAATGTACAGCAGAGCTTTGCTTGCTTTGGTGGTGAGCACCAGTGTTTCATAGGCAGCTCTTCCATTCTGTGGTAGTAAACATCTTGATTATTCAAGGCTGACAAAAGGCTGACACAGAAAAATCTTTCCCTACAGCTCGCCCTAGTTCTGGAAAATTTATAATTTTGTTCATGTTTCTGCATAATAGTAGTAGAAGGATTAGAAGTTTTACATTACATAAAAAATAACAAATGATCAGAGGAGAGGGAGTACAATAAAATCATTTACTGCAGCTGGAGTGGGAGTGCTCACCTAGTTATTGGTGTATCTAGTGGTTACAAGGGGTATGAGAAGAGAAGAGCTGTTCTTCTTCGTGCCAGGCTCATTTGTTCTTTTAAAAAATCCCCAGTTGCAGTGAAAGCTGAAGTTCTTAAGAGTAAAACAAGGATGTGTAGATACGACATAATCTGATGGCACAGTGTCACCAGTGTGATATCACAGGCAATGTTGGGGAGCTGGTAAGTAAAACATTTTTGATGCTATTTTAGTATGCCTTCTTTAGCTACCTTATTTCCTAATTGCAGTTAGTTTTACACATTTGGGGGTTTTAATGCCCCATTTTTTAACACTTTAGTTCCTTCATTGTTTAAAATTTTTATCAGCTCCTGTGGTTCTTCCAGGCTGCATCTCTATAGCTTTGGGAGCTACTTCTACATAAAGTCTCCCATATAAAACAGATCTGTGAGGTCTGCAGAACCTGTGCAGGTATTGCAGTAACTTTATTGGTGGAGAGATGAGGTAAATAGTTTCTTGTGGGTTTGTGGGGGAGGTTTTGGGAGAGGGGTTTGCTTGGGTTTTTGGTTTGGTGGGGGTTTTTTTGGTTTTTGTTGGGGTTTTTTTGGTTTTTGGGTTTTTTTTGAGGGAGTTTTTGTTTGGGGATTTTTTGTTGTTTTTGTTCTAACATGAAGTTTGGAAACTAATGCCACATACAGAAACATCTAAGTGGAAAAGTTGTAATTAAAAACAAACTGCACAAGCTGTCACTTATTTCTGAATATATTTGATTATAAATGTTTGTGTGCTTGTAAAGAGAGGATGCTTTGGACATGGCTAAAGGAGCTGCTTAAATGCAGTTCAGAAGCTCACTCAGTGGTGTTGATCCACTGTCCTGCAGGTAACTTTCACTCAGCCTGCAGAAGAGACTCTAAATGTTGGAGAAAGGGAAACAGATGCTGGGAGGAAATGGCCACCTTCTCTCTTCTTTGTGTTGAGTTATATTGTGATGTTGATGGGAATGGAAAGGATAAAAAGTAAACTAAAGTCATGTGGGCAGCAATCCTGCTTTAGTCAGGATGAATGTGGGGACAGGCTGAAAAGCTTATTAGCAGTTTTTTCTGTGATTTTGCTAGGGACTAATTCTGAATTGCAGAAGGCAGCAGCAAGATGGCAAAAAGAGATGCTTTCTGGCTTAATTGGGATGATTTGAAAGAATTAAATATGTTTAAGCTGGATTAGGTGCTTTGCACTGTTACTGGCCTTTGTCCCTGGGAGGTGTTTCTGGCAGTGGCTGGGTTGCCCCTTGGCCTGGCATCGTGCCTGGCACTTGGCAGGGGCCTGGGATGCAACACCTCAGGCTGCTGGCTGCTCCTACAGCCTAATGCATACAGCTTGCTCTGGACAGCCAGCACCTGTGGGCACCTTGCTCAGGACTGAAGGCAGGCCATGGAGAAATGAGAAACAGAACATTGGAACCAATGAGTGAGGGTAGAACTGGCCAGGCATGAAGGAAGACTGATCACATGAAGGGATGAAGTTTTTCTACTGTATTGAGGGAGCAATAGCTAACAAAAGCAAAAGCTGTTCTTTCCTGCAGAGGGGAGGTGGGCAGAAAGATGTTAGATATGGGGTGTCCCTTCTGCCTCATAAATGCACAGTCACACACTGACTTTTAAATCAATATGCCCATGCAAAGCTCAGTGCAAAATGAAGCTTGACCTACATTATGAACAGGGTGGAAGAGGTAAGTGCAAAACAGTCATGCAAATTATTTGGCTCAGTTGCAGGTATTTCTGTGGGTTTCATGTTAGGTAAAGATAATGTATCAGGAGAAGAATGCAATTGCATCTTTCAGATGGCAGCTTTCATTTTGTCCTGGGAAAGAGCAATTAGATCTCTCCAGGAGAGTCAGCGTAGTGTGTTTGGTTTTGTTATGTATGAGTTAAACCACCAATACTTTTAGGGGGACTGCAGTTACTCCAGATTACATGGGATGTGATTAGATGAAGTGGGGGTTTGATATGTGGATTTCATTCAAAATCAGACTTCTTACTTTGCATTCAGTTGTTAAGAGCTGGCGTATTTGTGTCCCTGGAGGTCAGGAGCCTGGGTCTGTTCCCGAGGTGGCTCTTCATGCCCTGGACTGCTGGTGTGCCCTCAGAGGAATTAAGCTTTAAACAAAAGCAGTCTGTGTATAACCCACTCTCTTCAGAACCAGGTACCTCACAGCCACTTGTCAAGAACAGAAGAGTTCTATGATCATGGTTGCTTTTAAAGAAGAGACAATTCTGAGGAATGTTTGTTAATTCCAGTTAAATGAAATTCATGTGGGCTGTAGGTTCTCCTGTTGTTCAGATATGGGAACATTTCTTAAAGGAGAGCATGTGGCCCATGCTTGCTCTGCAGCCAGTGAGCACTACACAACATTTGTATCTTGTGTGTATCTTCATGCTGCAATGTTCCATAACCTTGCTAAAGGAGTTCATCTGAGACAGGAATTTTCATTATGTAGCCCCTGATTTTGTATTTTGCCAGACTGTGCAAAACAAGTACTTGCCCTTTTAGCCTGCCATAAGGTATTCTTCACAAAATGGGTGAAACAAATAGCTTCTCACCAGGTTTCAGAGCCAAGGTTGTGCATATCATTTGGTGTAAAGAGTTGTAGTTCAAACTCTCTTTCTTTTATTCTGCTAACTTCATATACTTATTAGTTAAAAATGTTGATGTTTTCCCTTTTCAGATGACACTGGCTGTCCTAGTAGCCAGTCAGTATCTCCAGTTAAGACTCCTTCTGATGCTGGAAACAGTCCAATCAGTTTTTGCACTGGCAGCGATGGAGACTTCTCCAGGAAGAAATTCAGTCCAGGGTCAATGAGTGAAGGGAATACGCAGCTGGCTCGATATAAGAAGGAAACAAAGACAAGCCTTGTAAAGCCCGGTGAGTATAATTCCTTTCATTTCCTTAATTACGCTTTCTAATTGACTGGTATATTTACAGGTGTCTGCATACACTGTGTTGTGCCACCTGTGATACCACTAATGCTGATAGTTAATAAAATAGTTGGCTTCTTTCTGTGGAGCCACCTGAAAGATATGAAAACACTACTGTTCTTGTCTTTTTCATGGAAATATAATTAGCTGACATCTTTACTTTCTTTTATGAGGCTCGATGGTGATGTCAAATAGCTGAAATGGATTTTATTCTGTTCCATAGTAATTGCACTCATATTTCACTGCACAAAGATAAATGACTCTTAATATGAGAAAAAAGTCTTGTGATGTCCTTAGATATATTGTTGGATCCTGCCTAAAGTTTGTGCTGCCAGGCTCTGACAGCTCTGGGGATGCAGGATGTCAGACCAAGGCAAGAGGACAGGCAGCCTGTGTGTGGGACTTGGGCAGATTTGGGCCTGTACTGCAATGGCTGAATCGAGAGTGTTATCTCCCAATGCCTTGGGTAATGGGCCACTGGCTAAATCAGCACCTGCTTGTCCCACATCCAAGACTAAATACCCAGGTGTGCCATTGGTTCCTGTCATTTTAGTGAGTAGATCTAAAATATTTTATATCATTTGATTCATGTACGGGCAGCTCTTGATTAAAAATGGTCAGGATATTTGTGCTGCTATTTAATTAATCATGGAGACAGAGTTGGCCCTGTACAGAGCCAGCTGCAGAACTGCCATGGTTTATGAGCTCAGGTACCTCCTGGCTGTATTGTTTCCAGAATCATTTTACCTCTGGAAGCAATTTAGACACTTTCATGAAAGGCCAGCTCAGATTTGCCAGCACGATGTTTAATCCAGAAACAGTAGAGAATCTTTTGCACAATCTCTTCACTGGCTTGGTCATTGGAAGGGCTGATTAAGTCTGATTTACCACTATGCCTGCAAGTTCTTTGGCTCATTTCATAGCACCATGTTACTTGAGTGTTCCCAGTCTCCCACTGCTGTGCATAGTGGGTGATAGGTAATACTTTTTACAAGGTTTGCAGTGAATGTGCTATATGACAGTCAAATCTGAAGCTGTGGCTACCACAACCATTATTTTTGTGAATATGAATGGCACTTAGCAAAATATGAATAATGAATGCAAAAGTTTTTTTCTAATGGAGAGTCCTATACTCATGTAGAAGAGTTATGCACCTTTTTCAATTAATTACTTCACTGTTTTCAATTTTACACTTAAATTGCCTTATAATATGAAGTTACTAGCCCTTTGTACTAATCAGCAACTGGGTCTGTTTTACAGAGTACTTCTAAGTTCCTCCTGCCAAATATCTCACACTTTTTTAGTGGAAAGCTGTTCAAAATCACGTCATAGTCAGTGTGAGAGCTGACACAAGTGAGGGACATTTCAGACATGGACTCCAGGGGACACCTGGGGTTCATTTTCCTCAGTGTTGGCCCCAGGGGTTAATGTGATTTTCTTCCATTGCTATCTCTTGGCTTCAGGTGGACTCAGTCTCTTCCCCATGACCTACTTGCACATGAATTTCTGGTGACTCAGTCGAGAAGATGTAGCCATTGTGCAAAGAGGAGGCATCGCCATGTAGCAGAACACACAGGGAGTAATAGGGGATCAGTAGAAGGGAAATGGGATATGAAGGAGAGTAACAGCAACATGTCCTTGTCATACATAAAAGAGATTATGTGTCATTTTCTCTTTACCAAAAGCCCTTCTTGATTTATAGAGATTATATCTACTTCATATTAATCTTAAATGGCTTGTGACAATGATCACATAGCCAGAGTCAGGCATGGGAGACAAAAATCCAGCCTACCACTATTTTTTACCATGTCCTGCGCTACATTTTTTACACAAGTACATCAATCACTGTGCACCTTCAAAATTCCTGTCATTTTGCTGAAAATCTGTCTGTTTCCAGGATTCTTTTCTTGGAACATGCTGAGTCTCAGAAGAAACACTTACACAAATATTTAGACAATTCAGGAAATGTCAGGAAGGGACAGCACTGAGAATGAACCCTGGGATGTTTTTAGGCTATTCCTAAGCTCTGATACTTTTCTGCTTCTCTATTAACTTCATCTTTCATTTCTGTACTGCAAAAGACAAAATGCACATAGCTGGTTTTTTCTCTAACAGCCTAAGGCCTTGTTGTATGAGTCTAAGCCATCTTCACCTCTTGAAGTATTAACAAAATAGATTTGGCCATCATTTATATTTTATGTAGTTTGCATAGAGAACCATACATAATCCTGGAATGCTCTTGCTAAACCTCTAAAATATTTATAATCATAGAGAAATTATTCATTTGAGAGAGATGAAAATGGTTTTTATTGTGCATTAAATCCGAATCACAGCAGTATAGAATTGGCTTAAAACCTGTGCCTGCTTTCCCAGGGAAGGATGGAGAGGGCAGGAACATTAAGGAAGATAGCAGAACATCCACTCTCAGAGATAGTTACAAGCCTTTTAATTTCTGTATTTTAGAAGTTGGTCTGTCTTTTAGATGTGATTCATTTATACAATATTAAAAGCAATACAAAATGTGTCGCAGAAAATGCCCTCACAAAAAGGCACAAAAGGGCTTAAAATTAACGTTGGTCTTAGTTTTGTATCAAGATGCTGTGCTAAATTCTACAGTTTTTGTAATTGAATAAACAGGACCATAAGCACTTCTGCATGCTCACATTCTTGTGTAGTCCTCCTAGAAAAATCCCTCCTGAATTCCTGTAGTTCATGTCCGCATCCTGTTGAGAACCGTGGGAATTGTTTTGCTTCCTTTGACAGTCGTTCTCATCTTCTTTTCTGACTTCCATTAGAATGCTCAGTGAAGGGATTCAAAATCTGCCTCTGCGAGCTGCAAAGTAGTGATAAACTTTCAAAGACACAGATAAAGAAGAGAATCTTTAGCAGAAGTTGTGTCAATAACTCTTGAAAGTCTTGCATGTTTAAACTAACACAGACATATTTAAATTTCTGTGAGCATCAGAATCTGAGAAGGGCATCTGATCAGCTGTGTTCAGCATTCCTATAAAGTTCTAGTCTTCTTGCTTTTGGTGTTACAGGCACACTTGGGACAGTGTACTGAATGTTTGCTGTTGGAGCTGTTTTTTAGAGCCCATGGAATTGCTGAAGTTTCACATGAAATTATTAAGACCTAAGAAAAAACATTAAGGCTGTCCCAGACCTTCTGGCACCTTCAGGGTCCCGCAGAGCAGAGGTGTAAACACCACTGCACAAAAGGGGCCCTAGGTGAGCCCCAGTTAGAGTCAGGTCTCAAATCTTGTAAGGACTGGCTGTCATTCACAGCTTGGTACAGTAACAAACATTCCACATAGCAAAGGATTGTGCAAAAAAGGTGGTTTTTTTCACTGCTAATAAAATATCTGGCCATTTATTACTGAATCTGGCTGAAATAGCAGTATTTTGGATTTCAGTGTCATTGAACTGCTATGGATTATGTTTCAAGAAGGATCATCCCTGGGAGTTTTGACATTAAAACTTTTTTCTGTTCAGATTAATGGGAACATCTCAGAGGCTTTCACCACACAGAGCACCTACATTTGTTGGACAACAGGCAATGAGCACAAACTGGAAAACATTAAATTCCACCTGGGCACGAGAAAACACTCTTTTTTTGTCTGTGGTCAGACACTGGCAGATGTTGCCTGGAGAAGCTGTGGAATCTCCATATATGGATATAGTCAAAACTCAACTGGATATGGTCCTGGACAGCCTGTTCCAGCTAGACTTGCTTGAGTAGGGAACTGGACTAGGTGGCCTCAAAAGGTCCCTTTTACCTCCCAGTGAATCTGTAATCCTGTGGTGCTGGACTTTTTTTATCCTTTAAATAGTGCATCAGCCAGATCTGTAGTTAAGTAGTTGCAAGGCACAGTTTGTGTTTTTCCTGCCCTTTCTTGGCCACATAAGATCATAAAAAGGAAAGTATATTTTTTAAAAAAAGGTATCTTTTAACAATCACTATTCAATTAAAAATGTCATTTAACTTCAAGGCAAAGTAATCCTATACTCAACATGTGCTTCCTACTTTTTCCTGGTGAATTTATTAAGTCGTGGTAAATGAGCCTTGGCATAGGGTGTCCCAGTCTGAACAGATTACTCTTTCAAGGCTTTAGGACTATTTGGAGTTTTAGGAGAGACAGGTGGAGCAGAATGTGTTGCCCTTACTTGATTGTGAGTATTCAATATGTGCAAATGCTTTTTTAGTCAGTGTTGGAGCTGATAGAGATCAAAAAAAAGGCAAAGGAAATTACCTTAGACATCTGGAAATATTAAAACTAGAGCTTAAATAAGCCAAACAGATCAGAGAAGAAATGCAAGTGTTAACTGCAAAATATGTTTTATCTGTTAAAAATGTCTAGTTGTTAAAACATAATGCTCTTCATGAAATTTGGGTGTTTTTTATTATTTCTTTAATTGTCTGGTGTGTGAGGATTAGATTCCCAGGACACTAAATGTCCAGGAATTTATTTCTGGGAGTCCCCTGTGAAAGCAAGGAGTAGTGACTAGTTAATCCATTAGTATAAAATCAGCAGATAAATTAATCCATGTTGCTACTTTACTTCCATATGTGTCTGTATTCTAAAGGCAGTCACTCTGGTTATTTCAAAAATAAAACATAAAGGCTCTGATGTAGGTTATATTCCTGACATCTGGCTGTATTATTTTACAGGTCTTTTGTCAACTCGCTCCCTCATTTCAGTAGGACAGTGTGGGAATAACAGTATCTGACTCTGATGTATGTGTGTGTATGTGCTCTACTTCAAAAACATGAGTTGCTGTGTAAGTTCTGTGAGAGGATTGTCTTAGAGGTAATTCTGGAAATTTATTTCAATGTCAAGACCTTCTTTCTGATTGCATCATTTTGTAACAACAGGACTTTCTTTTATCCTGGAAATTTTGATGAAACATTAGAAAGACATGTTTTACCAGCGCATTTATCCAAGAGCATTGTATCTGGTATTTGCATGACTTTTCTTTATTATCTGTACCAAATTTCTCCAAGCAGTAGGAAAATAATAGAACTGTTGTCCCTGTTGTTCAGGAACAACAGTACAGAATACAAAAACCAAGTTACAGAATGTGCTGACTTGAACAATTCCTATGGCACACAAAGAAAATCATGAATCTTTTTAACTACTGGCCAGGACATCTACCTATTACGTTGAAACACTTCTCAAAATGCTGATGGTGTACTATGTATTCCAACGCAAAGTCACACTGTTTGGTTGTTTGAAAAAAAACCAAACAAACCAAAACCAATGGAAAACCTGTACTTGGAGACAGCAAACTGCCTTGACTGATCCTTAAAATAAATTGGCATTCCTCATTTTAAAAGCAGAATCACACAAAGGTAAGAGAAATAAGACTGGTGTCTGTCTTTTTGCTGTAACTTATTTAACAGCACTTCATAACCCACATTCCAAGACTGCCCCTTTTCTTGGGGGAGGGATAATTAAGAACAAGAGTATGTCAAAGAACATTTAGCACGGTTACTGTTGAAGTATTTAATCAGTGAACACTATGTTCCCATCTTACAACCAGTGATAACTGTACTTGAGTGGTGAAATTGGGAAATTCATGCTTACATTCCTAGGAAAATTCAATTACTTAAATATGTAGCTGGTGTTACATGCATAAGAATGCAGAAATTAGGAAATGAGATACGCCAGGTTCAGTGTACTTTAAATAATTGATCATAGAACAAAAAAAAATGTTCTGAATATGGACCAAGTGAATTGAGTTGATACCAAATGCTGGAACATCTTGCCTATGACTGACCATTAGTTCTCCCCTTAAATTACTTGAATTAATAACAAGGAATCTCTTGATCTGACCATGTTTATGGGTAAGTGTAGAGCAAAGATTCTCTGACAGGTGCAGAGGAGCTTGCAAGTGAAAAGAGGAAGAGCAAAGCCCAGATTCCCTGAGTAACTTAAACCAGATGAGGAGGGCTTTAACTTGTGCATTAGATCCTTAAGCCACTCGATATTTGGCAAAGAGCAGATACACAGTGGTCAATTACTTGTGCTTCTGGAAAACTTTCGATCTTTTCTTTAAAACATCACCTTGTCAATAAGAAGGGAGGAAGCATCTTTCTCAGATGTAAGCACATGCTTTGAGTGCTTCACTTCTATCCCACACCTGATAGCAGCCATTATAACCATCCTGACATTCCAACCGTATGCAACATTTGTTTCCTGTGCAGTTTCAGTTACATTCTTCTCCCTTTCTTATATGTGTATTTCATAATTTCATTTAAAGTTTCTGAGATCTTCTCTAATACAGAATCTAAAAAATACAGTTGTGGCAGTTTTTGACCCCATTCCTTTTCCTCACTTCCTTTTGCTTTTCTTCTTTCTCTTCACCTTTCATTTGCACCCACACAAAACAGCTGCTGCTGATTTTCTAAATAAAAACTGTTTCTGGATAGTAATTCTGTATGCACTGAGTCCTGCATATTTTACTGGTTTAATTTCATGTCTGTTGCTATGGAGCTGTGTAGATTTGCTTGCCTGACCTGCCAGCACAGGGAGTTATTAAGGCCTCGGTTCTGAGGGTCCCAGAGGAGCAGGGTGTGCTCTGGGGGGGATGCACATGCACATCTCACCCTCCAGGAGCAAGGACACCATGTCTGTGTTCCAGCCCGTGCCACTCTCAGTGCTTGTGTCCCGGAGTTGAGCCCAGAGGGGCATCACCCTGCAGAGGTTTGGTGGTTGTAGCAGTCAGCAAGGTCTGGAAGGTGGCCACCCTCTGAGGTTTGGGGGATGGTGGTGGGGGTGATGCTGCTGAGGGTCTGGCATTTGCAAAGCCCAGCCTCCCCCGCACACTCCAGGATATCTGGATTCTTACAGCCACTTTGAATATTTCCTTCTAGTTGGGTCAACAGACCCAGCACAGCCAGTAGATCCCGCTGGTTGGAGCTCCTCTGTCGGGCATAAATCCCTCACCTTTTGTGATTCAGAAGAGATGAAATTTGAATCTCACTGTCTCCTTAGAGAATCTTCAGTAGCTGTGGGCTGCAGATGTGGTCTGACTCTCTTTCTCTGGTCCGAGTGACTGGTTCCATTGCTCAAGGGACATGGCACAGCTTTAACAGGTGAACCTGCCATTTCCTTTCTAGGGGTTACAGGAGCTGTTTTGGAGATGAGGGACATGTGAATTCATGGTCTTCATCCAAGCTGAATAGAACAGAGATGGCCCCTAATTTATCTGACCTCAATTCCCAGTTTGCAGTGTAGAGATTAATTATCTCTGCCTGCATGAGTGCACCAAGGTGCTATTTTGTTTTAAAGGAGGAAGAACAAATGAATGTGGTGGATCTGATGTGTGATCTTTCTGACCAAATACTAAAGCATTTACTTTAGGATTTGCTGGTTATGTTGACTGAGAATGGGACCAAAGTTGGCTCAGACATGGGAGACTTCCACGTTTAGTCAGGTGAATCTTACCTGCATGTCCTGTGTCCTCATCAGGCCTCTGACACCTCTGCTGTTGGCTCTTACTGAAGGCAACCACAGTCTCTGTGGCTTTTCTTTCTCTTTTTTTCCTTCTTTGTTTTTTTAATAGAAAGGGAAGTCGTTCTTAGACGTTCAGTTGTGGAAGAAGGTTTGTGCTTGAAGAGCACACATGGACCTTCAAGTAGCTCTAATTAAATGCTTTTTCCTCTTCTGTTCATCCCTGATAAGCTTCGGCACTCTGTCCTTTTTGTGAGGACTGCTGCCCAAGCTGCCTAGCATTGCACAGGGAGATTCTGAATCCCATTTTGCACTATGGATTCACAGAAATAAATATTTTTAGGACTAACTAAAGTCCTAAAGCTAACTAAATCACACTGAAGTGAAATAAGTGCTCTGTAACTTCTGAAAAATAATACTGGAATATAACCAGAATATAAATATTTTAAGCAAAAGATGGTTAGAAAGGTAGGTAAAAATTATTAGCATAGCAGTATTTTTTAGTTTAGATTTATATATATTTTAGATTTAAACTTTTAATTTAAACAAATTTGCTTGAATTGGTGTGGAAAACATGTTCAAATAGCCAAATATTTCTTATAAACATGAATAAGCAAAATAGAAGCTACAAGTAGTGCTTCAACTTTGAAGTGTTTCATAGTATTTAACACAAATCTACAAATTCCTGTTAAAATGGCATAGAAAAAACAATCTTTTGATTCTGTGTCACAAATTTTATAATCCAACCGCTTCTAAAATATTATTTTAGATGTTGCAGAATAGAGACATAGGCAATTAGTGGGTGGGCCGTGGCCTCTCAAGAGATATATTTCTTTGTTCAGAAGACTCTTAGGCTGCAGCAAGTGCCCAGATGTCACAGCAAAAACAGAGGATCCAAAAAAGAAGACAGCAAGTTCTAAACGAGAAATTGTCAGGTAAAAGCTGAAAGCCTGAGTCCCACCTGTCCTACATAGTGACCTGCCCAGCTCTGGGCTGGTGGCACAGGCCACCTGCAATTCAGGGCCTTGGGCAAAAATCTGCAGTTACATACCTCCTTCTTTATAAAAAATAAAAGAAATAAATAAAAGGATGTCCTTGTTGCTTAGTTCAGTAAAGGAAGAAGAAACTTAGATTTAGATTTCTTTGTGTGTCTTTTGGGGGATGGACTTTAGCACAAAGGAGAGGAGTGCCGTAATACAGAGCCGCCGGGCAGGCTGAGGGGATGCAGAGTGTCTGCTCCCAGGGAAGCTGTTCCACTTTATTTAGTTACTCTTTTGCTGGGGGTTCGAAGCTGAGTTCCCAGCAGGCACACACACAGTAACTCTCTCTCCCTGGCCCATTAATTGTACTGATGCTGCTCCAGACACACAGAAAGTGGGACAGCCACTGTTAGAGGGAGATTGTGACCTGAGGATGCCTGCAACCTCGAGCTTAACCTTGCACTTGGTCCATGAGAAAGCCGCTGCTCTAACTGCAAATCAGAGTGAGTAGGGGATGTGGACATGGGGCTTCTGCAGGGAGTGCCTGGGATGCCATGCACAGGATGAGATCCCTGCCACACAATACATCTCTTAGATCCAAATGCCTTTTGATAGAAATGAAGGTCTCCTGGGGCTTGTGGGGACGTGCTCCTGCATCAGGAAAAGATAGATGAGGAGCTGGCATAAGAAGGGCCCTGGGGTTTAGAGGTAGGTACTGAAAATGGCAATAGCTGTGATCTTTAGTAAAAACAATAAAGTTCTTTTTGTATATTCAAGCAGGTTTGTTTGGGTTTTGTTCTCCTCTGCTAATCCAGAGCGGAATTTGAGCCAGAAAGGAGAAAGCGATGCTATACACACTGCACACTCTTAAGTATTTGTTTTAAAATGTGTGTGAGATCAACATAGAACATGCCTTGCAATTTGTGTATTTACTGCAGTGAATTTTCTGTGCCTTCTGGTTGCTTTCTCTGGGTTTCAGCCCACTTCACCTTCACCGAATGAAATACTGTGCATACGAAAGAGTCCATTATGAATCTTCTCTTAGGAAATTTTTTTTGCCCTCTGCTTTTAAATTACAATCTGTATGATTTATGCCAATGTTTAAAATAGCTTCCTGATTCCCTGGTTAAAGTATTCTGAACCTACTCCAGATACATTTTACTACTCACAACTCCCACTCACCATGAGTTTTTATTTCAAGTAATTTTTCATGAAATAACATGCATCACAGCCAGAACCCTGTGTTGCTGTTACATAGTTTTCTTTACAGTTTTTCAGCTGTATTCCTCCTCCCATGATAAACTGTTGTCAGCATGCATTTTTATCTTAGAATACACAAATTGCATTCCCTTAATCTCCCTTAATAAACAGTGCCCTGTAATGCTGTTATCATTATTGTTGATATTTTTTGGAATTTCTCCAGGTTATTAATGCCTTTTTAATGAGAATCATGGGATTTAAAGTGTTTTCTGAGCAGTGTTTACTCAGGAACTGATAGATTATTTCCTTTTCTATTTTTCTTTTCATCCCCCTATTGCTTTTTTGTCTGACATCTTACTAGGTTCAAAGCGGAGCTATGCAAACAATTGATTTGGGGGTTGCTGCCAAATCAAAACATTAAAGAAAATCTTTGTTTCAGACTGAACATAGGCCATATTCAATCTAAAACATTGATGTTTGGGGATTTTTTTGATGTTTTTACCCCATTTTTAAAAGAAGAAAGACATTCGTTAGTTTTCATAATTAAAGCATCATTTCAAACAGAACGCAGAAAAATCTGATTTTCCATTTTTCTGGCCATGTTTGACTTCAAATCATAAATACTTTTAGTGTTCTCTGATCTGGGTTTCTTTTGGTGACCAAATTACTACCTAAAAGATTCATTTCCCTCAGAGTCATTACTTCAAATATTTTTTGAGCAGTATTGAGTGGATAGGTCTATATATTACTTGTGTTTATGTATCTGTATTTATGCATAGGAGTAGAAAGCTAAGGGAATGTCTTTATTTTAGTCATGCAAATCTCACTTAACTTGATTTCACTGTGGTATAAAGACATTGGTGAGTGGGTGGTGACTGAGCTCAGAACTGGAAGGTCAAGCATAAACAACTCACCAGGTCTTTGCAGATAGTGGTGTCATTTTGAACATCCAGCCTATTTAAGCAGTGGTATTTTACTTGCTTTTATGTACCCAGATATCTAAATCCTGATGAAGCTGCGCTTTAAGATGTCTTCACTCTGTTTTGGTTCTCACTTGAAGTTAACAATTTTGACCTTGGGAAGAGCCTAGAGAAAGGAAAAATGCCTGTCCAGTCCCTGTTCCAGTAAAGAAACCACAATTAATACTCATAAAATACAGCCCAGCAGCCAGAACAACTAGAGAGAACCTGCCCAACTTAGCCAAAACTTTAGATTGCAGAGAAGTTTTCTCGGCTGTGTTGTGTGCAGGGTGGAGTCTCCTGATGGAGGTGGGAGCTGTGGGAAATTCGGGCCTGTTTGAGTTTCACCCATGTAGCAGGGGTTAATGAAGACAGGCATTGTAAACTGGGTGGTTTCATGGAGGAGCTGGAGAAGGGCGTGACAAGCTGCAAGGATGGGACCTCATCTCTTTATCAAGTTCTTATTACTGGATGCCGTGTTCCTGGGGCTGTGATGAGGAGATGACATGCAGCCTCCTCCCAGTTTAAACCTGGTCCTAAGAATCCCAGGTGGAGCCCTTCTTTCCCCAGTAAAGCAGAGAGCATAAAAGAGCTGTCTTTGGGCTTGTTTTATGTGGAACCTGATTTATGTGGTGTAGTGTGAAACACCCACCCTGGTCTTTCAAAAGAGGCATCAAACTGTTCATCACTTTATAAGCTGACCTGCTTCTAGGCATGGCCAGAAACAAGAGTTTGGCAGAGCTAAGAAGCTTTGCTGAGTGAGACTGGTGGGAGGTGTTTTCCCAGTTGAGATGGCAGCTAGGGAGAACACCAGTTCCAAAATTCCCTTAACTCCCCCAGGAGCTGGAGACCCAGCCTCCTTTTGCACATTCAGCTTCCAGCCACTGCAAGGTGGACATCGCTTCCCCAAGGAGCCTGAAATGTACTGCCTTTAATGTGGCATAAAAAAATAGCAAACCTGCTTTATAATAGTGTATTTTATATATACCATTACATAAAATCTATTTAAGAGAAATGAAAATTCTGCCAGGTTTCTTTCATATTTTATTAGTATTACATTGTCTTGCTTCCATGCTGAGGCACTTCATTATAGGTCTGTGTTCTACCTTTCTTAGATTCTGTAAATAATAGAAAGCTGTTGGCTTTTGAAATCTGGGTAGGCTGTGTCTGTTTGCTAGAGCTGGTGGAATACAGCTTGACCACAAACCTGCAAGGATTTATAAGCTGAAAAAGCACAGGCTTCTTGTCTGTCATTTGTGCTTCTTAACAGTAAGTGAAAAAAGCAGCAGATGATGGCAGTCATAATTTGAAATGCATTGGCCTCAGACCTACCTTGGATTTGTTACTGTAAAAAATACAGTTTATGCAACCAATTTATATAGTATACTGGGTAAGGTTTTACTGTTCTTTTCAATAGATGGCACTTGAACTTTATTAGTTTCTTGTAATCATTTCAGCACGTGTGTTACAGTAAATATTTGATTAGCTTACAACAAATTTTGCTTTTTATCCTGGGATTGCAGGGTTGTTTCGTCAGTTACCTCCCAGATATGTTTCTCCTTCCAGTGTTTTTCCCTTGCCTGTTGAAAACATGTCAAAGTGATTTAAAGTGTTTTATGCACATCATAATGAAAACCATATGTCTTACATGAAGGGTGACTATGCAAAAGCTTTCACATGAATCAGGTTTTGCATGCAGTTTCATGCACTTGCAGATACACTGCACATGGGCCTGTGCAGCTGCTTGCTGTGCCCCAGACAGCTTCTCTCCTCCTTGCACACGGGAACCAGATTTAGGAGATGTGTTGAAGGGGCCTCTGAAAGCCCTTTGTTAAAATTCTGCCACCAACGTGACGGGAGGGCTGGGATCTTTTCCCAGTCTGTGATGAAGTTTGCTGCCTCTCTGTGCACTGCTAAGTTACCCCTGCCAAAGATGACATTTTCCAGTTCCTAAAAATACTTTTGACCAGCCTATCCATTTCCCTTCAAACAGGCCAAATAGTACTGCCCGGTACATAAAAAAATCCCCTGAAGTGATACTGCACGGTTGCTTATAAAAAATACTAATCCATAGGTGGATTTACACATATAATTTATAAAACTGTCAAATGCAGTTGTTATACAACTCTCACTGTATTTTTTGAACCTCCAGTCTCAATGTTTGTATTGAGGTTGGTGTAGGAAAGCAGCATCCTTCCATCTCTGATAACAAAGAGCCTTTTTGTTTGAACATGAAGGTAAGTTCCCCAGACCATTCCCTTCTGCTCCATGAGCATATGTTCCCCCTTAAAAAGGTCACTTCAGGCTGAGAAGAGTGAATTTATGGGAGTCATTTCTAAGGTATTGTTAGAATAGCTCAAGCTGCATATGGAAGCACAAAAAAATAATTAGGTTGGGCTGATTTCTGTATGAAAAATCTCCTTAAAAATGCATAAAGCAGAAAAAAACTCCAACTTGTAATGGTCTTTGTCTGTTCTAACATCCGCTTTTGGCTTCTCTACAAATCAGTGAATTAGAAACAATTAAGAAAAACACAAGCCCAGATCATAGTGATATGCAGAATATGCATGATGGCTCTCAGCCAATGTCAGTAATTAGTTTGTAGTGACTGTGTTTTGAGAGAAGAGCTTGATTGATTGTGGTTTCACAGAATATATAAGTCACATTATGTATTCATGTTGAGATCTGCAATGCTTATAATTTGCATTAGTGCAGTTCAGATTACTACTAAAACTATAGTACTTAGATCAGAAAACTGCTTAATGAGATTAATTATTTGATAACAATCCTTCTTTCAAAGTAAAAAGAACAAGCAAGAAAAATGAGCAAAAATCAAGATAAATAATCATTTGTAAAATCACATTTAGATCCAAACACAGGGAAACAGGATCTGTGTTGCCGTTCTTCCCAAAAGTCTGTCTGGTTTTGAGCTACAATCTTCTTGCCCAACACATTTGAACAATTTATGGAGACCCACACTCAAAGTTTTGCTCCACATCCCCTCTGACTGCATCCCAGCCAGCTGCCCAAGTTCCCAGCTGTCACTGGGCCATGCAGCCAGCTGAAATGTGGCCACAGACCTGTGTGGTGAGGGAGCACTGTCAAGCAGTTGGGTGGATGTCCACCCAAGACTGGGGAGTGATGGCTTCATTCACTGGCCAGTGCAGTGGGATAGGGAAGGGATGCCTGTTGGTACCCTTAGGATTGATGATGCCAGACATTGCTGTACCCAGCTTCTTGCTATTATTTGTGGAGCACAACTCACAAATGTGAGCTCAATGACTACACCTCATATAAAACCAGAGGGGTGGTTAGGTCCTAAATCCAAGATCCACAGCAGAGAGCCAGGCACACCCACAGAACATGCCGGAGAGAAGTGCCCATCTCCAGACGTAGTCACCTACCAGTAGTCCTGAGTGTGCCCACATGCATGCCCTGGATTCACTGTGAACCTCCATACCAGAGCCAGATACCTCTGTGAGTGCAGGCATCCAGCAGGTTTCATTCCTCTGAAATATGGCCAGTGCTAGTGCTACCACTCTGTGCTGTGTCACAGCTGAGTAGTTAGAGCTTGAGGAAAAGGTCTGAGTCCCGTGCCCTCTTTAGACCAAAGGAGCTCAAATCTACACTTCTCCTAAGAGTTCCTGAACCAATACAACCTACTGGGCATTCTCAGCTTCCTCCCCCAGTGTTAGACCTCATTATAGTGGAGAGAGTGAGACACAGGCAGAGCATGTGGGAGCAGCTTCTGTCACCCAAAGATTGCAGCAGTCCACATAGAGGAGAGCTGTGACCTGCTCCTTACTCTCAGAGTTACATCTGCTTTTACCCAGTTGCTGCTCAGTGTGAAATACAATAGTTAAGTCCAAAATAAGAGTCTCCCATACAATAATCCTAAGTCAAATAAGTAATAAGTCAAAGGCCAGAGACTGGAACCAAAACCCACTGTCATCTATGGTCTTGACGCTGTGAATTCAGTACATTTCCCACTAGGAGACTTTGCCTTCAAAATGGGTCATTTTTAAGGGTGTTATCTGAAGAAAAGCCTGAAATGCTAAAGCATGATTTCATCGCTTCTTTGCAACTTCTTTTTTTTTTTTTACATTTGTCTGTGCATGCAAGCAGTGTAGTTTTCTTTCCTAGGTTGTTTGTGGTGTACAAAATCTGCCTTGCAGGAACAACCTCCTATTAAATAGAAAAATAAAAGCAGCATTACTTCTTCCTGGAAATATACTGCTGATGCTGTTAAATAGTGGAGCTAGAGATATAGCTGAGTTAAGCTCTCAAGATAAACTGAACCAAATCTCTTAAAAATATAAGTCCTTTCATTAGTGGGCATTACAACTGAATTCTCTCTACTTTTCCAGCTGCTTCTAATGACTTTGTTGGATATTTTTTCACACAGTCAGGCCCAAGCTCTACCCCTGGGGTCTCTAAATCAAGCTATCTGGAGAGACAGCATGCCCCTTATTCCTCTAGTAGCTGCACCAAAGTGGTTAATATGTATGCATATTTTGGTCTCTTTGCTGTATAACAGAGTGCTTTTGAAAGCAAGAAAGCTCAGCAATTTAAGTGCTTTACATTTTGAGGACAAGCTGTTTCTGTCAGCACTGTTTTATTTACAGCTCTGTTTCACTGGCTATATGCAAAACCTACTTCAAGACTGATATACATATAAAGAGGTCATGTTTATGGAGCCAGAAGATAGCTAAGCTCTGTGGTTTATATACTTTGGCAGCTATGAAGCAGTGGTGAAGTTTGAAATAGGAGAGATGTACACAAAAAGACTAAATTTTAATAAGCCAAATAAATCCTGAGTTTTGGGAATCCAGTTCTGCTGCTGAGCTATCAATGTTCCTGTCACAGATATTGCTTGAACTTTTTCCTTTTTGCCTTATTTTAATCTTACTACTTTAGTAGCAAATGGGAAATAGAAGGCAAACAAGAAATCTGAGCTTTTTTCGTACAGAAGGAAAAAAATTAAATGCTAAAGTGCAAGCAAAATTTTAAGACTGAGACCAGAAGACCATACAGCAAAGTATCCACCCTTCTCTAATGGCTGGAAATCGCAGACTGGGATGCCATGGCTGCAGGAGTGCATGTGGGGTTATTGTGTGACCTTGTCTAGAAAGGTGAATACTGTCTCGGTACACATATAAATACATATGTGACATGGTATTCCTGCGCTTGCATACTGCCCTGGTAGCCCCAATGTACCTGATCTGTTCTGCCTGTAAGAGGTGTGAGTGCAGCGTGTGTGACAGTCCCTGTACCGCTGTTGTCCTTGCACTGCGGCTGAGGCAGTGCCGAGGGCGGAGTGAAAGCTGGGGCTTGTCCGCAGCGCGGTGTGGGCGTGGTGGCTCCTGCGCCGCTGGGACAAACACGCAGCACTGCCAGGCTGGAGGCGACCCGGCCCTGCACAGGCAGCGCCTTCGCCCGCTCCTCATCCCGCCCCGAAACCTGCGATTGCATCATACGCAGGATGGGAAACCTGCCCTTTAGACATTCGTAAGAGTGTCCCAGTTGATTCCCGTGCTGCGACAGGACGGCGTGAGCTCCCCGAGCTGTGGTGGCAGATGCCACTCGCGTGTGCCGGACCGTGGTCAGGCACCCTGTGTGCCTGTGCCTGGGCAGCACAGCCGCTGGCACGGGCTCCCTTCTCCTCCCTCCGTGTCAGCCGAGCTCAGTGACTGTCGCGACGCTGTCAGGGCAGCAGGGAGGCGACAGGCAGCACAGAGCGTGATGCTGCCTGCAGAGCGCTCTCCGCTCGGTGCCGCAGCCCGTCGAGCGGTGGAGTGCAGGGACAGCACTGGGCTCTGCAGGATTTCACTCTGGCTTCTCAGATACCCATTCCCGGCAAGGAGCAACCCTGGAAAATGTGACTGTACTTTGCTGGCCATCCTTGTGCTGTTCCTCCCACTGCACAGAGCCGTGCAGAGCTCTGCTCCCGTGGCGTGGGCGTGCTGCTGCCCGGAGCCCGCTGCCAGGCGGGGGGAGGCCGGAGGACGGGGCTCCCCAGCACGGACACCGGGCTGGCTCCATGGGCTGGGACACTGACGGCTGCAGCGTGGAAGAATATGCATGAGTGAACTCCAAATGTCATACTGCTGAAGCTGGTGACCCAACGTGTAGCATCTTTTGCAGGAAGGGGTTAGTAAGACAGTCCTTTTAAAACTAGTCCTTTTATTGGAGCTAAACAAGTGTTATGGCCAGTTAGGACAAAGGAATGCAGGGTTGAGAAATGTCAGTCTCTTTTGTAGTTAACACTAAATTAATGGGTTGTTCTGGGGCTTACATGTGTGAGCTTTTGTCATTACATAGTCACAGTGACAAAAATAGTCAACAGGTGTCCTTAGGGAGCTGTCAGCCTGGAGAATGGCGTTATGAGAATGAGAAGCTGTGTTCAGCTCCTGCCTGCACTGCTGCTAGACAAGGAGTTTCATGTTTTGTTTAGATATTTGTAAGACAGAAGTCACGCATACCCAGGAGAATATGTTGCAATGGATATTTTATGGATAGATGCCATGTTATTTTGCTCAGAGATGTCTACCAAATTGGAGAAGATGTTTTTTAAAGTCTCCTAATAACACTGCTGTCAAGCTCTGCTACACACAAAACTGACTTGAACATCACTTGTACACTTGGAACCATTACTAGCAGTGACCCCTTTAACTTATAAAATGTTCTCAAAGATCCTATAAATAGCCACATGCCTAATTTTAAACATAAGTAGTCTCCTGTGCTAAGTGTTAAGCTTGTGTGTAGCTGTTATTAGAACTGGGGCCAGAAAGGTTAGTTCATGCTTTGCAGACACAGTTGCTGGTCTCAGATGCAGTTCAGTCTTTCACCAAGCTCTGCGGATGGTGTGGTTGTGTTTTCAGGCTCTGCTGGGTCTTACCAGCAGTGCCCAGCTCTGCAGCTCTGGGTGCTCCAAGCCAGGCAGGTCAGGGAGAGGCAATTGTTAAGCCTTGCTACTCTGCAATGCTTTCGATAGCGAGATCTGATTACGATGTGATCTACTTATCCAGAGATGAACCTTGGCTAGGGCTCCTGCTCTCTGCACCACAGCCAGGACTTGCCTTGGGAAAGCTGCTGTGGTGTCTTGCAAGCACAGGAATGTTTTGGGGACCCGAACACTAGAGGTATGACATCTGTGTGACGTGTTTACCTGTTTGGGTCTTGTTTAGAAAAGTAGTTTTGGGTGTAGTGTGATACCAAGAGATTATTTGAGTGTACGTTAGTCTTGTAGATGGGGATGTTTCGTTTATCAGGAAAACTGTTGCATCTTCGAACATCATGTCCCATGATCATTTTGCTTCCCCAAGAAGAGGGTCACTCACATTTACATCTGTAAACATGATATAAATGCTCTGTGAAACCAAGCGGCTTCGCTGCTTTCCTTCCCTCCCCTTGCAAATTTGCATGCAGCTCTGATCTGGTTATGGCTGTGGTGGCTTGGGTCTGATTATCAGGGGTGTTGTATTGGGTGCCAAGCTAGTTAGAGGTGCTAGTGCTGGGTCCCTGGGATCCCCTTTTGAAGAGCTAAGCTTTGTATCTGAGCACTTTGAAATTGGACTGAGGAATATCCTGGGATGGGCTGGTGCAGAGGCACAGAGAAATGGGGGCTGGTCTCAGACATCATGAGGTAGGGAAAGTATTGGGTTAAATCCAATCACACCTTATGCTAGGGCCAGTTGCTATGTGTTGCCAGATGGTAAGAATGGTTGCTGGCTGTCTCAGCCTCTTTAAGGCTGTGAAGCCAGGCTCTGACAAAGTGTTTTCCCAGTCTCAGGTATTCAGGGTGCAAGATGCGCCCTTCACCATCAGCTCAGAGATTGAGGACTAGGAGGTCTATCTGCCACAGTGGCGATTATGGTAGCTGTAGCTGCATCTCCTCTGTGTGGAAAAGATAGCAAAAATGGCAAGTTTGCAGCTGCTGGCTGGGTATCCATGGGATGGCACCCAGAAATTCCCATGTGAGAGATGCTCCCCCTGGTCAGCTGCTTAAAGGATGTTGGGGAGTTATTTCCATCCCCTCAGCTAAAGTCACCATTCATTACTGTGGCTCTACAGGATGAGACCTGGGTATGGCTTAGGACACTTGCCGTTGGAGTGACAGACTGGGAAAAAAATTATAGCCTTGGTGTGATTTTTTTCCAGAGGATAAGACTTTCTTAGTACATCTATCTACTACTGACCTTAGCAAAATGAGAGCAGTTTTCCTTGTATATGCCAGAGTTTATGAAATAAGAGCTGTGATCCATAGAAAATCAGCAGTCAGACAGATGACTTGGTACCTGAGAAGCACTTGAGACCTACACGTGATTACTGGATGTACAGGTTTGAAAGCAAACCAGTGAGAGACTCCAAGTCAGAAATACAATTTAATAGGAGAAATGAAATAAATGCAATAGTACAAAGAAAAAATCACTGACAGAGTCAGAATACAACCTGGCACCCTGTTGGTCAGGGTGTTGATGGCAGTCCAGATGAAGTGGTCCTGTTGAAGCAGTGATCCTGTAGAAAAGAGTCTGGTCTTCGCCTGAAGGTCCAGCAGTGTAGCTCTTGTCCTCCGGGAGTCCCGTAGGTAAGGGCTGCCTGTGCTGTTCCAAACCTCTGATTATATACAGATGGGAACTCTCAGTTCCTCCTCCTGGGTGGAGCATCTCACAATGGGATGGTGAGTCATGAGGCCAGGCATTGATGGGCCCATTAACAGGAGATAGTCCAGAGCGAGTTATCTGTGAGTCATGGGGCAGGGTCCTTGATTGCCCATTAACAGAGATAGCTCCCACAGGGAGTTATCAAGGATGAGTCATGGTAGCTGATAACGAACTCTGCCCCACCTGCTGCAACAGCCCATGAAGATGGTAATAGAAATACATGCCCTTGGCCACGTTTTACACTGTAACCTAGGACACTGGATTATTTTAGGGTTATTAGAACTGCCTCACTATGCTTCTGCACCACATGAAAACCTGCATATGTGTGTACATACATATATAGATATACTGGTAGCCTGTACAGGTTTATACCTATATACATGTACCCTTATGTCATCTCAGAAAAAAAACAGAAGCAGCAAGCAGTGTTTCTGTATGGTTTAAAGCATAAGAAATACCCAGTTACAATGGTGTGTTCTTAATCACTGTGTTCCTGAAGGGGCCACGTGAGCAGCCTCATTCATGTATCGATGGCTGTGAGAGAGCAAACAGGTTGTCACAACAAGTGTTCCTGTCTGAGACCTAAAATGGCTTCTGTAGTGTGAGGGTTTTGTGTCCAAATGGTTTTTTTTCTGCTCTTGTTGAAGTGCCAGTTCTGAAGAAATGTTGAAAATCTGGAATAAATCCAGCTCTTGTCCTCAGGGATGTTTGAAAATCCATGCAACTTCTGAAATTCACCCAGAACAGACAAAGGAAGGATGCTTGTGATTCACTGTTATTTTGAAAACAATCTTTGAGTTATAATTTCCATCATGTTTTCACTCTTTCCTTTTCCTTTCCAGGCAGTGAAGCTGATTTTAGCTCTTCAAGCAGCACGGGCAGTATTTCAGCACCTGAAGTCCATATGTCGGCTGCTGGAAGCAAGAGATCTTCTTTTTCTCGCAAGTAAGCAAAGCAATTTTTCCTGAATATTGCTAGTGCAGAGATAGACTACTGCGTAAGGTCTTGCATTTTAAAACAATTGGGTTAACACAAGACTCTTGGGTAGCACACTGGTGAGAACTGCAACATAAGAAAGAAAAGAAATGCTGTATTCAATGCACAAAAATTGTCAGTATGCCAGATCAGCCAACTGTTGGGGTTTTTTGTTTATTCATGGCAAATATGGGAGATACAAACAGGTAAGGCAGAAAAGGCATTGGCTGGACAGGAGAGAGAGCTGGGTGTATGTTAGTTAACAGCAGTATTTCTAACCAGTTAATCTAAACCTTTTGGTCTTAACACTATTTTATCTCTCTCATAAATTGTCATCTTGGCTTACACCTTTCCAGATAATTATCTTATTTTTTGTTGTAAGAAGTAGACAATATTGCCTTTGATGTTGGATTTTTTTTTCTGAAATACCCTTGCCCAACCTCTATATAACTACAACTATATGCATTTTTAAAAAAAAAAAAAACATATCATAGTCATCAGTCTACATGAACCTTTCATGGAAGATTTGTGTAAGATTTCTCCCTGTCATATGGGAATTGCAAATTCAGACAGCTTGCGAATACAGGGGCATTGGGATGGAGAAGTGCATGTTGTGTTCTGCCCACGCAATCCCTGCTGGTAACATTTTGTGGAGCAGGAGGAAGGAGTTCAAATTGACAGGACTGGTTTCCTGCCCTTTGTGGAAGAGCTGGCAGGCAGGCTGGGACCGGCAGCAGGATACCCGTGTGCTTGAGTCACACAGGCGTCTTGAAGGTCGCGATGTGCCCCAGCATACAGAGATCGTCAGAGTGAGGCTTTGAGAGTGCTTTCCTATCTGTACCATGAGACTCTTAGGAAAATAAACACTACTTAAGTTCCCTCTAGGTTACATCTAACAAGTAAAGTTACTGGCTGTGGGAAAAAATGGTATTAAGTATAATATGAAGCCCTAAAATCACCTTACTTTCAGTAAGATTCTGTATCATTTCATATACTACTGTGCATTTTAATATAACTTTAAATTAGAGCATGCTGACATACCTCATTGGACAGAAGTCCTCTGTAATAAGGCTCCTTCAGATGCACTGCTATGTTAAGCAGTCTGTGCAAGTTCTGCCACACACCAGAGTTGATGATACACTTTATAAAGTGGAAAGACATATCTCCTTTGCAGTATGTTCTTTTTTAGCTGTTTGACTTTACTCACTATGAAACACTTCAGTGTTGTCACAAACCACAGTACTGTACTTCATTGTAAAATAATTATAAAATCACCCAAACCACAGCAGTGTGATGAAGGTTCACAGCAGCCACTCAACCATCTGTTCCTTATAAACTGTTCCATTTGCAGAGAAGGGAAAAAAACAAGTGAAACGATTTGGAGATGTTGCTTCATAGTTCTTTGGTATTTGAATTTTTACATTCAAGCCTTCTCTTTTGCTGGCTGAGTTTGTTTTTTTCTGATTTTTTTTTGTTTGGTTTGGTTTGGTTTTTGTTTTTTTTAACCTGCCCTTTCATTACCATTTAGAAGAACAACTTCCATGGGAGAATGAAGGTACCAGAGTAGTAGTACAGGTTGACAAACCAAGTGAGCAGGAGAGGGACACATGCTGGGAAGCTGTCCTCAGAGCACTCCAGCCCTTGGGCAGCTGTCAGGCAGGGAGGATACCAATTGCTTTCAAGCACACACAGTTGACAGATTCTTTAATAAAGAATGGGAAAAGAAAGGTAGATATGTATGAGAAAAACTGGAAGAAAAAAAAGAGAAGGCTGTGCTTTCTTTTGTCTCTTTTAATACTATTTCAGCCTGCTCTCCATGGGGTTCAAACTATATCTAAGTGAATGAATAGCTGACCATGACAGATGAAGCACCCAGTATGCCAAAGGCAGAAAAAAACAGTGGCCCAAACAAAATCTGTTTTCACTGCACACTGTGATCCCTCAGGCTGCTTGCTGAGGAGCATGAAAGCAGTCTTAGAGCAACCCTCCATGCACAGGCAGCACTCTGCAGGCCTGGCCAGGGAAAGCTGGAGTGGGGTTCTTTTGGCATTAGTCCAGACTGCAGGCCTCTCATTACTTAACAGAGTCAAAGATTCAGGGAACGTGGATGATCTGATGGAGTCGCTGGGAACTGCGCTGTCCACAGAGAAATGTGAAATGGCTGAGGTTTCCTTAGATCACATAATTCAGACTGAGAGCCCCCTGTCAGTGAAAGAACGTGCAGTGGCTGATCATGGCAGAACTTTCTTTCTTTCCAGCCACTCACAGTTATCTCTCTGGTTTATTGTTTAGAGAACTTCGTGTGTAAAATAAGACACATAATGGGTTGTGTGATGAGAATAATGCTTTCACCATTTTGGTTCTTCTCCAGTCGTGGCCCTTATGGTCGGAATAATGGATCCTTATCCTACAAGTCTGGAGCCAGTCCACCTGCTTCCCATGGAAAGGAAACTTTGTCAACACTGTGCAAAAACCATCTGAGTCCTGCTAACATCCATCAGAGTTACAGGGCTTCTTCAGCCAGCAGCAGCAACTCAGGCTCATACAAAGGAAGTGACAGCAGTCCAGTGATGAGGCAAGTCTGTGTTTCAGCCTCCCGGTGTTGGGTACATTGATACCCTCTCTGCACTCTAGTGTGGGATCAGCTGTAGGAGTTGCTGTGCAGGTCGTCTTGCTCCTCACCCTAGCTGTGATGCCTTGTATAGGTGGCTTGACAGTCAGCAAGGTGCTCCATACCATGTAAAAGCTTTATTGTTTCAGCAATGTAAAATTCAAGTTTACTTTAAGTCAAAGACCTTTGCAGGTCCTTTTCACTCCAAGGCAGTCTACTTCACGCATTTTCATGCCATCAGTTCTCATGAGGATTTATTGGTTCGTTTGTTGTAGGGTTCTTTTCACTTTGAAGAGAGTTAGGTGGGGTAGTGTAGGAAGCATGATACACTTGGGCGAAAATTGACCCCACCTAGCCTTAGGCACCTCCCTAAGGAGTGCAGTTTCCTGTACAGGAAAGACCACAGATACCTGCCAGAGCATGTGACACATGTTGCAGAGAAGAAGTGGCCACCATGCTGCTGCTGTTGCCCTCTTTCCCGGACAAAAGCCAAGCATGTAAGATACACACCCAAAGCTAGACAGGATGAATGTAGATTTCAGTGTGCCCAGCTTTGTAACTCCTGTGTGGAGCTGAACTCAGTCCTTGCACTGCCTCACGTGGCTGTGTCTGTAGGTGGGTGCCCTTGCCCTGCCTGCTCTTGGGCATACCAGCTATTTGGGGTGAGGGGATGGCTAATTATTTTAAAGTTAAAAGCCTCATTTGATGTAATAACACTGAAGACAAGTACAGTAAATAGCAAATTTTGCAATATAGCTACAAATAAGCTGTTTCCTCAAGTACATTGATTTGCTAGGGGAGTAACTTGTGTGGACACTGAGGAGCCCCAGATGAGTCAAGCTTTGCATTTATCAGCTAGTGGGATGTTTTTCATTCTGCCAGGCCTTAAGAACTGTAACAGTGATGTTATGTGATGGCTTGTTTCGGGTTTTTCAGGCGATCAGGGAGATACAACTCTTGTGGTGACAATCACAGCATTAAGCCACAGAATCCAGAGCAGTATTTGACTCCTCTGCAGCAGAAAGAAGTGGCAGTACGGCATTTGAAAACCAAGCTGAAGGAATCTGAGAGCAAACTTAAAGAAAGGTAAACTTCTCTTCAGAAATCAGTCAGAAAAATTTATTTGGGAACGTTTAGGGGTGGAAATCCTGAGTGGTTTTACTCATTTCTTGATCAATAAAGTTTCCATTAAGAAATTTGAAACACGATCAGTCTGATTAGGTTGTTTTCAGTATTTCAGGTTTCAGAGTATACTAAGAGGATGGAAAACAAGGAGTTTATTTATAAATATAGCTGTCTCTTTTTCCTTTTTGGAACTTTCACAATAGAATACTTTAAAAGGACAACTTTTTACGAGTCTGATTTAGATTGAGACCTTTTATACATAGAACAATTTCTACCTGCCAGCATGTATTACCTTAGTGTCCTGTTCTATCTCTCTCAGTGAAGTAGGACTGCAAATGTCCCCCTTCTCCCCAGTGAAAGAAAAGTTCATACCCAAACCACTGTGCCCATTTGTGGTTTTGTTGCTTATATACTGATTTTTTCACAATAGCCCTTTGTATGGATGCTGAGCAAAGAAGTGACAATGTGCATTACACAGCAACAGATGTCATCTCTTTTACTAAAACTGCATTTTGAGAGCTAGCTGTCCAGCACAGGCAACCCAAGGGGGCACAAAGGCCTGTTTGAATGGAGCCCAAGACAGAGTTTCAGGAGTCCCATGCTCTGCCTCTGCCTCTGCAAGGGCTGGAACTGACATAGGAGTCCCCTCTCCCCACTTGCTCCCCACGTGCTTGTAGCAGCCTCTGGCTCCCTGCTGGGAAGAGTTCACTGAGCCATGTGCCTGCAGACCTGAGCTCCCTGGCTGGCTGAGGCCACCACTGGCTCTGGCTGTGCATGACAAGCTGCTGGCAGGCACTGGGGATGCATCCAGGCAGCTGTTTCCCATTTCTTCCAGGGCAAGGCAGTAGGGGAGATCTTAAGCACTGCACTAGTTAGGCCTGACCTGAAGGTCACCACTTGTGCCTCCAATCGTCCAGGATCATGGCAAACCAGCCCACAAGGCTGCTGGTTTTGTGGGGAGGTCGGTGATTCCCATTAGCAATCAGCTGGAATGTCTTGGCCCTCTCAGAAGTGGCCGCAAATGGCACCTGGAGAAATTTGCTTCCTTCTTGGAGCATCTCAGCAGCAGAGCCATCGCTGCATGGTGGGGCCTCACACTGACTTTAACTGAGCAGTCAGCAGAAGTGTTACAACATTTTTATTTTGCTACAGGGAAACAGAAATAGAAGAGCTTAAAGCTCAGCTGGGACGGATGAGGGAAGACTGGATTGAAGAAGAGTGCAATCGTGTGGAGGCAGAGCTGGCCTTAAAGGAAGCAAGAAGCGAAATTAAACAACTCAAGCAGGTTATTGAAAGTATGAAAAACAGCTTGGCTGAGAAAGACAAAAAAATTCAGAAATACTTCTTAGACATAAACATTCAAAACAAGAAACTGGAATCCTTGCTGCAGAGCATGGAGATGGCTCAGAACCACTCTGTGAGGGATGAGCAGTGCCTGGAATACACGAGCGACTCAGAGGGGAAGCTGTTAGCATTGTGTGCCACCATGCCAGACAGCCCCATCACAGAGGACCAAGGTCTGGAGGAGGTGGCAGACAGTGAGCTGCTTCTTAGTGAGGACAGAGCTAATGGGACTGACTCATCTGGAGAGAGTTTGACCGCCACAACCTCTGAGTTGAGTGATCCAGCACCCTTCAGTGCTGCTGTAAATAAAGAGATGCTTGAAATCATTCTGGATGGAAAAGTAGCTTATTGCCAGGAGGAAGAGAAAAGCAACAACATGACAGCAGAACAGGCCATCCAGACTGACGTGGTGCCATATAGCTTAGATGTGGAGCAACTCATTCAAAACATCTTCAGAGCTCAAGACACCTGTCCTCTAAGCCCACCTTCTTCTCTGAAGGAATTGAGTGAATTTTCTCTTGGAAGCTTCAGTGATTCTGGTGTCATAGTGGACTTAACTCCAAGTGATCCTAATTCTGCCATCCTTTTGTCTCCTATGGAGTCTCCATGCAGGAAGGTGGAGCACAGAGTTAATGAAAACCGTTTCATGAAAGAACTTGATTTTACAGAAACTCATGATGATGAAGCCTTTGAGTATGTCAATACAGGAATAAAGAGGAGATACTGGAGCAGCAGTCTCCTCGGGGATCTTCTGGCTGTAGCAGCCCCTGTTGTACCAACTATTGTGTGGGCTTTGAGTACTCAGAGAGGAGGAACAGATCCTATTTACAATATTGGAGCATTGCTTCGTGGTTGCTGCCTGGTGGCCCTGCACTCTTTACGCCAAACACCCTTCAATATCAAAACCTAAAGTCTACTCGGTCCCTGGGCACCAACTGTCTGAGGCAGAGAGAAAGAGGGATGAGATAGATCATAAAAGGTTACTGTATATTCTGGCAGAGTTCATAATTTGCTTTTGACTATTTGATTTGCACTATAAATCAGTTCAAAAACATGTTCCTTGTTTCAAAATAAAAAAAAAAAAAAAAAGCTGAACCTTGTACTTCCACAAGATGTTTTTGACTGGTGTTTTTAACAATACTGCTGCTTACAGAAATAGTCCTCCTGCTTGCAGGCACCATGTCCCTCCCCTGGGCTGGTGATTTTCTGGTGCCAGTGCATCTGCACAGTGAACGTGACCAGGGAATTCAGGAATTCGAGCCTAGTGCTCTTTCATGTTCCACTGCTGAGCTAGGATTAAGCTCAGTCACTCTCCCTGGATGGTTCACTGAGCAAATGTACAAGCACTTTGCACTGGCTCAAGGGTAGTGCAAGATGCACGAGGGAACAAACGGCCAGAGAACGGTGGGGTATTTCTCTAGGCAGCACTAACCTTCCCTTAGGGTATCACACCTGTGCTCCAGAAAGCATGCTAGCGCTTTCCATTTGTTGTCCCAAGTGTCAATAAAATTTAGAGGTAAAACCTGTATTCCCCAGGCAGCTTCCAGCACATCGTTTGTGCCTGTCTTGTGTAGTGCTCTTCTCAATCGTGCAATTGCTTGAGCATTTCACTGGTCTTGTGCGTATACAGGGACTGTAACCAAAAATGTACATTGTTGGGAGTCTTAACACTTGTTACAATGATAAGTATAGGCGTGGATACACTTTGACTCTTAATGTTGTTTTGAAGTCTTTATGTATAGGAACCCGATAGTCTTTTAAGCCCTTTGAAATACTATGTATAAATGTATTGTGTTTTAACTTATTGTTTATTTAATTGCTTTATTATAAATTACCTTTATAATCACAAGTTCAGTAAAGCATGAGAGAAATGTCAAACGTGTGAGTGTTTTACTGTACAAAGGTATAAAAAAATACCCCATCCCAACTGAGCTGTCGGGTACAGGCCGAGCTACGGGAGGTACTGTATCAGGGACAGTTTCAGGAGAACAGAATTAGACTGAGAAAACCTGAGAACAGCTCCAAGTGTAAGCATTCACCAGGCTGATTAAAGGCTCCAGCCAGGCTGCAGTTGCACACACTCCGCTGCCTCATGCTGCATTGATAGATGCAAGTGACCTAATCTTTAACCCAATGCAATCATCTGGAAACCTGTAACTCCTCAGTGCTGCAGTCCCAGAACAATATCAGTCTTTGTGGCATTTAACAGAGGCCCAGAAGTCCTCATTTAACCCATCTGACAGTCATGTGGTCTCAGTGTGCATGCACACTATGACCATCAAAACATGAATTCTCCATGTCCAAAACCTAAGTTCTATGGGTAGATCAAAGGACAGCAATGCTACTAACAGGCAAAACAGTGGGGTTTGTCTGGCTCCACCCAAGCTTTCAACACCACCTCTGGCCCTTTAAACCTCACTGGCCTCCTGTTTTCTTCTTCAGCAAAACAAGTGTAGTATTTCCTTGTGTAACCCAGAGCAGAAGGGATCCAGAGAAGCCCGACGGTGCCATGTATTGCTCTGCAGCTTTTGGGAAGGAAGTTATGAGTAATCCACAAAGGAGGAGTACAATTGGCCATGCGCGGGGAGCATTTGCAACACTCAAGAGGGCGATACTGATGCTTACAGAGGTGACTCGCACACCTTTCATGTCCCTGTGACACCTGGGTGGTGAATTATTATGTTTGCAGTAGAGAATCTAGAGGCTTCATTAAGCATTACATTAAGGAAGAGAACTCTAACAGATAATTTGGAGTAATATAGTCCCCATCTAACAGCGACGGACATGACAGCATCTTGCTTGCTTTGCCGTAACTTTGTCTTCCATGCTCTCCTACCTGCTTGGGTGCCTGCAGCCATCTGGCTTGCCTTGTGACACTGCTGCAATGCATATTGCTCAAAGGTCACTTTCAAAAGCTTTGAAATTATAGGGACACTAGGGCCAAAATTACCAGTTGGAGGTATTATTAATGTAAATTTTACACAACCATGGAATTTCATAATTCCTAAATCTCTCTTCTTGGGACTAAAACACATTACAGAAAAATTTTTTCCTGCATCAAAATATGTCTGTGCAGGGCCAAAAGAGAAGTATTTTATACCTGATGTTACCAACTTCATTACAACACTGGATTTTTCTTTCACAGCCATTATTCTTTAAGTGATCTTTGCTTTGAGTGACAGTGAAACGCACCATAATTTAGAAGAAAAAGTGAGCTTCAGTTCTAGATGCTTTCACGGGTGACTGTGTGGGGTTTTTTTGCAGCAAGAGGCAACAAAGCAGCAAAAACCTTACATATAACATGCCAATAGGCTGATCTCATAACCATGTTTTGGGCAGGCTCTATTTAGCAATAATGTTTTTAAATGTGCTGTTTAAGATGCCAACACCAGAATAATGTCAAAGTTTCTTTCTGCCCTTAAGATTCTTCAGTCTGCTCAGCTCTCATAAGGCATTTAATTATGTTCAGTGAGAGGTGACAGTGTTCCCATCACATTCCTGATAAAAGTCCGTGCTCTGATCTCTATCCAAAATTCAGTGTACTTCTAAGCCTCCACCTTCACTCCTCCATACTGCAAGGACACAGACAGCTCAAGGTGCCCTTTGATAGAACATGTCTGAAGTACCATAATGCACCAGTCCCAGACTTCGTTCTTTATTCCACAGTCCAAAGAGGATATGCCAGTTGCTGCTCCAAACATGCCCACTTAGTTTTTTTCCCTCTAATGTTACACTTTAGTCTTAATTCACATCTCGCCTGAATCCCGCTGGCGCTATACAGAGCTAGGGGAGGACCATCAGCCTCCAAACAGTTCAATAACAACTCCCATCCTTTTTTTCTGAGTTTAGAAAATGCTCATACCCACACCCGTACCCCACTGGAAAGTCTTACCTCAAAACATGCAGGTGAGGAGGACGTGCAGATCATATACTATGGGTAAAATAGCAGATGCTTGAATTCGGGTCCATGGTATAGGAACCAAGACAGCTCCTTCCCAGTCTGAAGGGATGCATGTTCATAATCCCATTATACATTTTCTTTCCAACCCAGGAACAGAAAAAGCCTTCCTTTAATATCCAGCTTAAGATGTACCCAACAGGCCCTGCTGCTGAAGATGTTCAGCATCTGACCCCCTTCCCACCAGAGATTCATCTCTATCCTTCACAGAATCACAGAATGCATCAGGGTGGGAGGGACCACAGTGAGTCATCTGTCCAACCTTCCTGCTCAAGCAGGGTCATCCCAGAGCACAAGGCACAGGATTGCATCCAGGCAGCTCTTGAATATCTCTAGGGAGGGAGACTCCACAACCTCTCTGGGCAATCTGTTCCAGTGCACACTCATCTGCACAGTAAAGAAGTCCTTCCTCGTGTTGAGGTGGAACTTTCTGTGCATCAATTTCTGCCCATTGCCCCTTGTCACCCTTGCTTATGTTCTTCTCACAAGGCTGTTTGTAACTTCTAATTACACATTTCTCCTTCCTTTCCCTGCAAATCAACTCTTTCTCCTAAATCCCAAACTCCAGAAACATGTTCAGCTGTTTTACATATGTCCTATATAGGAAGTGAGTATTTTGCTCCAAATCCCTTCAGACAAATGAACACAGGACCTGGCAGGCATGAACAACTACAGCACAGGTAAGGAAAGGATGATTTTTCAGTCATCCTGGCGGGTCAATCCTCCACAGTCAAGAATATCAGCGAAGGCAATTGAGTCCAGCTTACAGCCAAGAGAGAAAAAAAAAGCACATGGCCAACATCAAAATATGAAAGAGGAAAGGAGGAGCATATGGCAGTAGGAAGGAAAGAGAACAAGTGCACACAGGGGTGTACAGGATCCCCCAGGGAACTCAAACCAATTGAAAAGATAGTAATAGAGCAGCAGCCTCAGGAAGTTTAGCAAGTGTTTTCATACTTGTCAAGGATAAAAATCAAGATAGAGGAAGGAGGAAAGAGGAGAGAGCACTGGAAAAAGATGAAACTGGTAACAATGCATGGGTTAACATCATTCAAGAGACTTCCTCCAAGAGCAGTGTTCTCCCTACTGGCACCATGTCAACACAGGGCAGAGATGGGAGGAATCTAGAGCAGCTGTGCTCAAGTTTGGTAGGTAGACAGAAGGAAGAACAGCAAAGCAGTGCACAGCAGGAAGGAAAAGACTCCCGTGCAGAAGGTGGCAGCACCCAAGGGTTTTTAAAACGGCTGAAGGCTCAAAAATCAAATGTGCTTTCATGATGTACTCAGGGGCTTTGTTTGCAACTTAGTAACTAGCCCACCTGTTCTTATTTTTAATAAATAGTATTGATTTATATCTATTTTATATTTATATTGTCTCAAACACAGCAACAGTAATCACTAAATTTTTTAAAATGAGACATAGCTTCCAACAGATTTCACCTTAAACAGGCAGTAGATAGCCAGTTTCCTTGCCTTGTGTCAGCAATAGTGAAAGAATTCTGACTGGTACCTCCTTGCTTCTTGAGTGCTGTTAAAAGGACAAACACAGATTGTTATCAAAGCTTATTCTTAAACTTTCTCATCTCCCATCCCCTGTCAGATACTTTAGAGGTGTGTAGTAGGATCTGATTTGCTTGCCATACTGCTGCACTTGAAGTAATCCATTCTACTCCAGCCACAACACTTGTGCAGAAAACATGCATGGCAGTGTTGGCTTCAAAATATATTTTAAAATTTAACATCTGAAAATTGCTGTCAAATCAGTTAACTTGTGCAGGATTTGAACCTATATGACAAGTACACTAAACATTTTTAAAAACTTTTCTTGGTGACTAAAGCCATTAAAAGCAATTCGTACTGTCTTGTTTGCTCAATTACTTATATTCTAAGCAAAACTTGTGCCAGAACCTACTAGAACTTAATTAAAAATTCTTGTTTTGTAGGCAGGAAAGATCTAGTCACATGTCCCTCCTCCCCTTCCCATTCTCTTAGACTTCCTGTGCTGTTCCCCTTGACGCACAGGGAACAAGTCTCATATGCAAAATGTGCTGAGGTCACTCCTCTGTCATAAGGTAAGAAATCCATACAACCCATGAATTCAGGGATAATAGCACCCACACAACAGAAGCTGGAAAAGGCATTCACTGAAGCACTGGGCTGGACATAGGAAGCACATAAACCCCCCTCTTCCCATACACCTCTTTCCAGCAGACATTAAACTTCTCTTCTTCACTAAAGCACTGTTGCCTTCTACTACACATTTACCAGTCACACTTCACTAGGGGAAGTACCACGTAAATACATACAGTAAGTCTACCAAAAATGGAGTTTGAAAAGTGCTTGTAACTGAACTGAGAATTTTCACACTAGCTTTATTAACAGGAAGATATGATTTTTTTTCTCAATTACACTAACTATGCAATGAGTATAAGGTGTGAGGATTCCTATCTGTAGGAAGTATAAGAATTTCTGCTAGAAACACAAATTTACCAATACAAGTGATTAAAATGCTCCCTTACATTCACAATGTCAGCCTTTGTAGGAAAGGTGCACCACTCTTGTGTAGTGATGCCACTGCTGGTAGTCATTGCAGTGTCACATATAAGTGGGAGCACAAGAAGCTGCAAGTGACAACCTGACAAGAAATCCACTTTCAGTGTTCAGCTATAACTTGTGCTCTACTGTTCCATAACCTACCAGGAGCATATTTTGAGTTGCAGGTCATCCATAACAAGTTATTTTCTTCTACACAAGTCAATATGATCTCCCATGGAAAACTCTCAAGTGTTTATAAATACTTTGATAAAAGAGCAAAAGCAGACATTCTTTATCAGGCAGGAAGCAAAGGTTTCTTTAAAACTGTTTAATTACATGTTTCAGGTAAGCACAGACAATACAGGTAGATTTCCCACCACTCAATATTTACATTCTTTTCTCTAGGCTTGAGCTGTTCATTAAGAGTGTTTTTCAATCAATATCCTTGTCAATCACTTTTGCTGCAAAGAAGGGTGCTGGAAAAGAACTATTGCAGGAAACATTCCATCAAGGCATGATTTTCTGTGGGGCTTTTCTTCTTTAAGAACTACGTACTAGTAGTTCAAGGTATTTTGGGAAAATCCTGGCTTCCAAGATGACCTGAAGAATGCATTGAAACCAAGCAGTTGTGTTGAAGAACCAAGTGTTGAAGTCCAGTAAATAGTTAAATCAATACCAATATGTATGTTGTAGAGATGAAATTCTCTTTTCACTGGCACTGCCATTGCTGCTTGGTTTCTGTTAGGACAGTTTTACACCAATTTTGTTTTGTTCCTTTTTCATTAGCCTTTGTGCCTCTTTCTCCATTTTCTTTCGCTGTTGTTCTGCTGCTCTTTTTTCCCTTTCTGCTATCTTCTGTTGTCTGCAATTAAAGAAAACATGAACAGCTAAATAATACATACTCTATCTTCAGCATGATCATACCTTAAGTTTCTGTCAATACATAGGTTATTATAACTAATAAAAACAGAGCTTCAATCTACTGTCATTAGGCTTAGAACAGTCATTCTTTTACTGTGCTGAAGTCCTTTTTTCAGATTAATCTAGAATTGCAGAGTATTTTCAGTTGGAACCCACAAGGATCATCAAAGTCCAACTCCTGGCCCGCACAGGGCCATCCCCATGAATCACATCATGTGCCTAAGTGTTGTTTAAATACTTCTGTCAGGCTTGGTGCTGTGACTTCTTCCCTGAGGAGCCTTTTCCAGTGCTGAACCACTCTCTGGGTGAAGAACCTTTTCATAACATCCAACCTAATCCAATCTAGTTTTAGTCAGTAATATTTGTTCAATTATTTTGCAATTTAAAAGCCACTAGCTTTTCAAAGATTCAGAATAAGTGAATCAGTAAGAGTATAGGACAGTTATAAGGCCTAGAGCAAAAACTAAAAATCTAATGCTTTCAGCAGCAGCTCAAAAGTTTTGGGTTTTTGCTGGTTTGGGGTTTTTTTTGAGATTGTCACCCATTATTGTACATTCCACCTGAGAGCTGACAGAGCTGTCAGTCTAGCAATATGCAGAGTAATAGTATTTGCCACATTACAGTAGCAGATTTTTATATTCCCTGCATGTCTGAATTGATGCAGAAGGGAAAAAGTGCTATGCACACCAGCCATTATGTAGAGACGGTAGAGTTCCAAAAGGCCACATGGTGTTAATGCTGCTGTTCATGTGCAATTCTGAAGTGAGGGATTGTGGCAGCTCCCTTTTCTTTCCCCTGGATGACCCGCAGGGCACGGAGCTCCTGCATCCAGCAGCGGTTCTGCACCCTCTATGTCTGACAGCCTGCATTCAGTTCTGCCCAGAGATAGACTTTCACATACAGACCTTCACCTCATCTCAGACACAGCAAATGGCCAACAAAAAATACAAACAAGTAGCTGCTATAAACTAAAAACGTGTGAGCTTAACTGCTTCCACTGGGAAAAAAACTTCATTGGTACTATAAAGTCTGGAGTTGCAGATAGGTATCTAAAATTTGCAGAAGAAACTAAGTTCCAACTAACTCAAGTTAACTGAAAATCCAGTTTATCATCCACTACACCAATTCATCCCTGACTGGAAAATTTCAGTGCATCCCAGCCCAGAAGTTGCTGGAGAATGACGAAAAAAGTTACTAGAGGAACTTCTCAGGCTCTGATAGCCTACTCCTCAGCACTGTCTTTCTGCATACATTGATTCCAGGGACCATTTGACTGACCATAATGCACTCATTTCAACTGTTATGCTTACACATAAACTCACCGGAGAGGCCGCAGGATAGAGTCTTCACTGCTATTTAGCAGGACACAGCCCATTTCTGCATGACTGATCAGCACTCCATTGCTATACAAAAATTATTCTGGTCTTACTGAGCACCAACAGGTACCAGACACAGCAGACTAAGGGAAAGGGCGACCCTTACCTTTTCTGCACACTCATTCTCCAAAAGCACCACAGGAGTATAGTCAGCATTAGCACTCTGGAACATTAGGGGGACTCTGTCCTCTATTTGGCAGTCTGAAATGTTATACACACTTCTTTCAAGTGTTACCCTTATGCATTAGTCACCAGAGAGGCCACAGGATCTTCAGATCATTTTGCAGACCAAGATGCTGACTTCTAGCATTAAGAAGAGACTCCATACCACTTCCTTACAACAGACTGTTGAAAACAGAGCCAGGCCTGTCCAGTATCATACTTAAGTTTTATGTTAAGTATCAGCTGTTAAAGACACCACTGATGTCTACTGCAAGAGAAACTAAACTCAGAAGGTATTTTCTATCAATCTTGCTAAAAATCAGCCAGTGCTTCACTCATTTACAGATAAACATTGTCATTTCTGTGTCATGAATAAAACAAAGGTTTTACTTCACCCAGCTGGGATACAGCTTACACAATGACCAGCTGTACTGAGGTAGCCAGCCACAGCTGGCCAAGTGGTAAGCCACAGAGACAGCTGGAGTTCTGATCATGTTCTGTCTACTGGAAATATTTAGACACACATTCCTTCTATAATAACTACAGTTTGATACTTTTTACTGAGACCAAAAAGAAATCCTATGAAAATTAACCATTTTAGTTGAACCCTTTAAATACTAGAGATGAAAGGCTGAAATCTTTAGGATAGGTTCAACCAAAAAACATGACACTTTAAAAAATTAAGCTTTTGGGAAACCCCACTGCTATCGCCATGTAAGAGATCTCTCTTCCTAAGTATTCTAGATCATGACCCTGACAGATGGCAGACAATATACCTTTCACCATCCTGGAAATATTCACCACACAAATTTTACACTCCAAGAATAAACTGGCACATACATACACCGGGTAATTTTTAGCAGCTAATTCGTATACGACAAACCCCTGCTTCAGAAAGTTTGAGTACTACTTTTGATAGTCCTAAATACACCTGTAATGGAATGTGGCAAAGGTTAAGTAAAGTACAAGGCAGCCTCTGCAGTTAGCAAAGGCAGCTGTTTCATTTCTCAGTTAAAAAAAAATAAATCAGTATTTTCATTGCCTTTCATTTAAGTCTCAGCAGACTGCACTTTAGCTATTAGAGATATTACTGAGTCTACTGATATTCTTTACAGGAAAAAGTACTAGCCTTGGAACAAAAACAGCCCAAAAGCACATCATTCATATCACAAAGCTTGCATTTCAGTACAAGACCTGAAATGGTAATGAGGTTAAAAAAAAAAAAAGACAAGGTATTGACCAGAATGTACACATAGATACCTGATTAAGTTTACAAAAACATTTGCACTACAACCCTGTTCTCACATATTAAGCTGCTGCAGAGCACAACACAGAGATAATAAATTGAATCAATTCTAATTATGATTAGCGCATTGAAAATGGCTGGTAACTTCCCTCTTGTCTTATTCCACAGATTGAAAAAGTAAATTTTTCAAAACATTAAAATAAATAGTTGATCAGAATACTTTATTTGTCAAATAATTTTCCTTAGAATGATTTTTGAATATATCATGTCTTTATTTTATATTATCACTATTGGACCACAGAAGCAATGTACTTGTGATTTAATGAGTAGAATTAGAACAGCCTAGGAAGCTAAAGCTATCTGAGGCTGGTTACCTGATGATGTAGCAAGCAATGAAGTTTGATAAAACCGTAAGTCACTACCAGTTCAAATCATTGTGCATGATTAACTTAAACTCAATTTGCATCTCTTTTCCCTCCATTCTCCTTAAAGTAAATGAAAGGAAAAAAAAGAACACAAACTGAACAGCTGAAGTATTCACACTAACTTTGTGCAAGACTTTGATTTTACATTCAGCCTTATCAGCTAGTTTAGTTAAGTTAGCTAGAAAAGCTTAGCTCCTACAGGGATTCCAAGCATATACTTACCACTTCACCTTCTATCCTGAACTATTTTTACCTTAAGCACATGATTATGATACTTTTTATAAGGACATCAAGAGGTATTTTACTTAATCAAGTTGAAACATGATCGGAACACAATACTGTTGGCATTGGTGGGGCATTATTGGGGTGAGGTTTTTTAGCGCCCGCATGCGTGTGTTAATGTGTTGTTCCAATGTTCCAGTGATTTTCAATTTCCCCTACTATCTCATCTACTAAATTAATTAGATCCAAAATGTCTTCTGCTGACTACCAGTTACACAGAGATTAGATGCATAAAAATAATTTGTCTTAAGAGGCATTTAACAATTCTTGGCACTTACCAGAAAGGTGTCAAATAAACAAATGAGATTCTTTCACATGTAAAACCTTTACATAGTGTTATATTAATTTCAATTACCTAAGAACTTCTTCTGCCTGCCAAGCAGCATCTTCCTCTTCTTCCCAGGCATTAGAATTTTCTTGCCAAGTATCCAGGTCTCCCAGTTCAGGCTGAAACAAATGAGAAGTTCTAAGCACATGAAAAAATTAGATAAAACACTGGTGTGTGACTGCCAGAGTGGCTCCTGGATGACAGTAAAGTTCCCTTAACATTTATTTTTAACCTATTTATTTTTAACCTTAATGCTTCGGACTTACAGAAATATTTGAGGTATTGCAGTGCTTCCCATCTCATTGTCTATGCTGTTGTCCCTGCTCTAAAACTGAGTTTTTTCAGTTGTCAAAGGTTTTTTTGGACAAAAGCAGGAAGGAAGTAGTGGAGTGCATTTTTAGCAGGAGGAACATAAATTGAGCAGATTAAATTAGTAGATAGTGTAAAAGATTTCTGGAGGTTGCAAGGACAAACCAACACGTACATCCACATGTTTTTATGTCCAGTATCAGTTGAGTGACACTTTTACTCACTAAAAGTCCTTTCCTGAACTATTTTCATTATGAACAGTACAAGGAGGTGGTATGACTATTCTGTACTGCTTCCTGCCTACACCCTTTTGTGCACAATGTTAATCAAAGGAAAAGCACCGTTAAAGAAGGCAAAGGGCAAGGGGGGGAGAGCATCTCCTGCTAACTGGCCAGGCTGTTAGGTAACTAGACAATTTTTTCAGAGTCTGAGGAGAAAAAATTAGGAAACTGTTACATTACAATCCCTACAGAAAGGAAGGGAAAAGGAGAAGGTTAAAAATGGGTCCAAGATAATAAAGCAAAGATAACTCAGAGGCTTTCAAAAAAGCCTTCTACTCTTTCGTTAGGAACTTACTGTGTAAAATCCAAAACATAGTTCATTGCTTTAGCAGATTTGCAAGCAGGTAAGTACATGGAAGCTTCTTACCTTTTTATCACTTATCTGTCAAGTTTCTCAGCAGAACATATTGGACTACTTCATTCTTTACTCAATTTTAAAACAATTTAAATTATTCCACAACTATTCCCCACAATCCAGACCTTAGGCAGACTATTCCTTCCCCTACAGAACATCATTTAACTGACAAATACAAGATCAATATTTAGAGCATACTTACAGATTGGTGAATAAAAGGAATATCTTGTGTAGCTGCTAATCTGCTAGAGAATCCTGTGTTTCCCTCTGGAATCCCAAAATTTAAAGGCTCTCGTTTTTTAATAACTATCTGAAAATATTCAAAAAAGGAACAGAAAAGTGGCAAATCAAAAGCACTGCACAGATTCCATAGTGATCATATATCTCTGTGCCTGGGAAGATTCAGCTACACAACACCTCACTGTGCCTCAAACCTGGTCAGGTTCTGAAAGCTGCACAGCCACATGAACTGAAAAGTGAAAGATGCTAAATGCAAAAGACAGGAACTCCTCCTGCCCCCACTAGCTTTTTCTTTAGTTGCATGGAAACCTGTGACTGTATCAAGACAGAGAAGGGGCACAAAGAACCCATTTGACAAAATCAAATAGCCACATCTCCCAGTACTCATAAAAGCTACCAATTATGCGATATATTCCTTGGAGAAATCCTGCTTCTGTGACAGGTCACTTCAAGGTACTACTTTTGAGGACAGTGCTGTCTGCACAGTTCTACTGCACTGTAATGTGAGCTCTCTCAGCTACTCCAATAGTGTATCTCTGCAGTTTCAATAGCTGCAAATTCTCTAGCAACATCAACTAGTAAAGCTCTGTACTGGTTTGGCTGAAAAACAGTGCTTTTCCCAAAACAGTTGCCAAGATGACATATCCCTCACTTGTCTTGACCTCAAGTCACAAACTTCGTTTAGCCTACTTTGAGTCTCTGCTGCTTCCCAATGAGGCAGATCCACAGTTCCACAGCCTGTACAAATCCGAGTACCAATGCAAGAAAGGAAACAGGACTAAACACTCTTACTGAGCAATGACAGACTCTGTTACTTGACTGAGGTTCTGTTTCCAAACAGATGAGTACAGATGAGTGGCAACACGAGTAGACTCTGCCTCAAATCTCAGAGTTTATATTGAGACATTCAGTGGAAATACAAATTCATTATGAATGGTGTTAACTAGGCCAGGTTAACAGGGATGTTCTTTACAGTGCCTGCAGTCAACCCTAGAGATACATTTAAACTAAACTCAGCATACAGTACTCAAACAGCATGGACTCTTCTCATGTTTTGTTCTGAAACTGAAGCTCATTCTGTTAGGCAAAATATGTCAATAGATATAAAGGAGAAATCTACCTCTCCCTAGTCCTCTTCTGTCCCTCAGATTTTGGGAGATCAAAATCCTTAGAACTTAGTCCACAGGATACCGCAGATCTTGAATGTACAGAAAACTGACAGCAGTATCACCTCCAGTTCATAGGACCACAGGAAGACTCAGGTTGGAAGGGGCCTTGGGAGGTCTGTAATCTAACCTTCTCCTGAAAGCACTGTCAGCTCTGAGGCTGATGAAAGTACTCTGGGCTTATCCACTTGGGGCTTAAAAAACTTCCAAAAAAGAAGGCTGCACAATTTTTCTGGTAACCCGTTCCAGTACTTGTGAGGTTTTCCAATTGATTCAAAGGCCTGTAAGTACCCAGCTAAAAGATTTGCACATAGAAACAAAACCTACAATCACCAGATTTTAATCAGCTCTTATTTACAATGCTGATGCTCCTGTAGATATGCCCTTCCGTTTTGTCTCAATAGTAAAAATGGATATTTGAAGAACAAGCTATTTTGAAATACCAGTTCCCTAACTCCAGCCTCCCCAGTATAACTTGGTGAAACAAATAACCATTGTTTTCTGAAACAGCAGGGCTGCTCCTTCAGACTTCAGTAGAGCAAGACATGGAATGTCTTTGTTCAAATAAGGATATGAGCACAAGTGACTAGAGGGTTCTCACATTATACTTTCCAGAACTTTTAGACTACAAAACTATTTATAAGTTTTTAATAACATGAAGACTAAAGATGTAAACGTGATAACATCACATTTGTTAAGACCTCAAAGACCTTAACATTGAACATGATAAACTATGCACCAGCATCTATTCTCATTTACCAACAGCACCTTCTGTAAGTTGTCAATTTACTTATAGCCTATTTTAAAGCAAGGAAAACCCTCCATAAGTATAGTTGAACGTGTAATACTTACTTTTTGAGTTTTTCTTATAGTTGGTGTCATATCTTTGAAATAATCAGGTTCCGTTTGTTCCAAAGAATTTTGCTGAGCAGCCACATTACCATTGCCACCTTCAATCTTCACACTTGTGGGTGCATCTTCATCCCATGAAGACCAGTCTTCTACTTCAGGCTGAATGTAAGTATATGGTACAAGTTAATATTATCTGCAGATAAAAACTTGTCTTTTTATATCTTGCTAAGATATATACTTAATACTATATAGCATATATAATAATATAGTATCTTTCTTGGATATATACCAATCCAATATTGTAGGACTTGTACAATCACCCTGTTAAGGGATTAAGTCACCCACCACTTTAACAATTACCTGTTTAGGAACAGATGAATAATCCACTGTGGTTGGCAAAGTTATTTGGTCTCCACTTAACTTTCGCCCTCTTCCAGACCTGAAAGAAAAATGTAGGATTCCTCCAAGCTCTGAAAACATGAGCACTAAGTTTAAAAAAAACAAAAAAGGAAGTCTGAGAACAGCACTACTGAAAATAGTCATGGCTAAAACATTTAGTGCTTCAATTACCTTTGTATTAACTACTGTCAGTAAGTCTGCTCGGCAAAGGAATTTCATCATGAATTTAAAGTGGTGTTCACAAGAATTTCAAAGTGCAATTTACTTTTCTAATTGCAGCGAAACAGAGGAGAAATAAGTCTGAGAAATATGAAAATGGACTAACTCATTTGCATAATTCAGTTATAATTTTTAGATTGTCAGTGCTTATGAAGCAAGTACTAGCAATCTGTCAAAGAAACATTTCTACTGTAAAATGAGAAATTTTTTCTATTTGTCTTAAATTTTAAGCTGTGTCCAACAAATAGCTTTCTGAGCTGCTTGACTTGAAAGCCCCTCTAAAGCACTTTTTCCTTCAAAGTCTAAACAGAGGTAGTACAAGTTTATGCAAGTCAACAGCTTTTGTTCAAGTCATGCTTCTACTTACACTGTTTCAATGCATTTCAGCAACTATATAAAATAATTTTAATTGAAAACAACACTAATGCATTGAAAATAAACTACCTAGATACTTACTTCATGAGAGCGTTCAAAGATCAGAATAATAATTAAAATATTCTTAGCTGATATTCACTGTATTTTAACACCTTAAAACACAACAGAATGCAATTCAGGCTCACACTTAAGTTTTCCCCAAAGAATGTAGAGCTCCTACAGCAAAGCAGTCATGTAATTGACCTTATGTAGCTTGGAAAATTTACGGTTTTTTTCTTACTACTGATGAGAATAAAACTGGGAAACTTCAATTCATAGTTTCTATCCATTAGTTTTAGTATTAGAGAACATACTATCAACTCTGACTAGCTGAATTGCTTGTAATATCACCTCTGCTGATGAGTGACTAGATATATTTTTTTCTACTTTAGACCAAAAAGATTCCTCCTTAGGAAAGGTCAGGTGCTATCATCAAATTTTCAAGTTTTATATAATTAACTCTAGCCCCTTTACAAGTTCCTTTAAGTTGAAAAGCAATGGGTAAAGGAAGGTGAAAACACTGTTCCCTCAAACACATTAGAGACTTCTGGTTGACGAGATTTACTTGACATCTCTAAAGGAAACTCAAGCTTGGAAACATCCTCCTTCAGACCTGTACAATATACACATCTTTAATACTATCTATATTTAATACTATTCTAAGCCATCTCTTCTGCACTTAAGTTTCTCTATTTATATGATCTAGAAGACTCTAGCAAGTGGCTTGTAACAAACATTCGTCAAGTCAAAATGGTTACACTAAGAAGGCTGAAGGTGGGAGGAAAGAGCTTGTGTCATGTGTCAGAAAAAATGTGGTACCCAGAGCACAATTGAGGAAGGCTACATATCTCCACTTCTTCTCGGAAGGGAACAAGATTGTTACAGGAACAGCAGCTCCACAGCCATCATTAGAGACTGATCACTGACTCTGAATGCCAAATGCCTCAAGAATTCTTTGGTTTGTTTCTCCTTACTAGTAAGCAGCATCCAGATTTCTCAGTTGGAGATAATTAGAGATTTTAAATGGAAGGAAGTGCCATCTCTTTTTATACTTACACCTTTTATTTCCTGAAAACTGGATTCAAGCAGGCTGCCATTTATCAAGAAAAGATTTAACTAAAGAAAGGACTAGTACTATATGTAACCTCTATGCTGCCTAGGAAGTTGCACAATCTCCACAGATGTTGGTTCAAATGAAAACCTAATGTAAGCTATGTAATCTAAGTAAGTACTAGCTCATAGCTATTGAATTAAAATGCATGTTTAATTAAATCACTTTTGCTGGTTATTAAGCATAGTTATATGCAGGGGTGCATTACAGGAAAACAAAATTTATCAAGCTAAACTTTGCAGCTGACAGTAAACAGAAGAAACATCTGTAGTTAGTGGTCTGAATTAATTTGATCCAGTGACTTGCTTTTGCGAAAGATTTAAAATTTTAATTTCTTCAACTAATTGTTCTTCACCAAAGAAAGGGTTTTCTACTTTTTGTACTCTGAAGCAGTTTCTCAGTTGTTCATTTCAAGATTAAAGTTCATTCAGAAGTTGGAAAAAAGGATGAAAATACTGTCACTACACTTACAAAACAATTATCTGCTTACAAAAAATACCTTTACACTTAGAGAAATGAAGGGTCCACATAATATAAAGGTTAACATCAACTCAGTGTTTTGACTTCTTTCAGAACTTGAACAGCAAGTATTCTTAATTTAATTTGGAATTCAAATCACAGAACTAAGGCTGACATCTATATAATTGTATGCAGCATTAAATTTACCAACAAGTCAAGAGCTTCCTCTCATTCTTGGAATAAGTATAAGTGAAGAGGAAATAGTTCTTTTGTGTCTACCACATATTCTGCATATACTTTAACTTCACTGGCAAAGTAGTTGTCATCATGCACAAAAAGAGAATACATTTCTCTAGATTGCTATTTGTTTGTGTAAACAACATGCAGCAAAAGTGGCAGGAAGCACCATAGTTCATATGACAGCACAGTGCCAAGAAGATCTGCCTCAGGTACTCTGTTAATGTATTATTGAACTCTCTTACTCCACATCATTAACTCTTGAGGGTTTTTAGACTGCTTCTAAGTACTACACTGCTGCATTCATGAGTATACAACTCAAAAGAACACCACATATGACTTTAAAAAAGTGAAAAAAATAAGGCATTACTCATCATTAAAAAAAAAAATTTTCCTTGAACTTCAATCACTGTCCTCCAAACTTGTGAAAGAATCTTCAACAGGCAGAAGAATCTGAAGTCTCAGGCAACTGTTTTTTGACAAACAGGGTGAGAATTGGTTAGATTTATAATGAAAGCCTACTGACAAATGACAGAGTGGATGTTCCTATTAACTGAATGTCTTAAAACACAAAGTATCACTTAACAAGTACTTTTCGAAAATGTGCCACACAGCTTTTCTTCAAGTTTGACATGGAATAGTTTTAAAAGCCATTTTAAAACCCTGTCATAGCTGTTTATAAAACCTCAGTCAGCTACTATACAACAAAATACACTCACAAATACACTGCACAGACTTCTGGAACTCTGAACAAATATGCAAATTAAAGAATGATTTTGATTTCATTTTCATCTGTCTTGGTCGTTTTGCAATTAATAAAATCAGAACTGGTAAAAGTGGTGGGTGGGTGCTGGGAGAAGAAAAGAAGTGCAAGAACCTGTAATTGAAAAATTGAACAAGAAAAGGTAACCAAATTAAATAAGACATGTTTACCTGCATATTAACTTTTTAATGAAAGAAAGCACTGCTGCCAGGCAAGTACAGACTTTAAAGAGTCGAAACTGTGTTATGGCCATGGTGAGGAACCCTTCCTGCAAAAGAAAAAAGTTAGATGCAGAGGATTATACATCTTTATACAGTACTTAAAGCCTATTACCTTAGTTGCTGCTAAGCAAGGAGCATTCCGTGAAACTGTATTAATGCAAGTAAAGAGAGCAGGTACCTGGAGCAAAGATGCTACCTGCCTACTACCAGGATTTTTCACTGATGTAAACAATACAAGTGTCTAATCTATATGGCCTTTAAAGAAACAGCACAAAATCACAGGTAAAGTCACAGTTAAAGACACTCTGAAAGGGGAAGCACAGGCAACCATTTGCAGTGCCTGTGCAGCTGATCTGTTTCAGACACTACCAGTGGCACTGAACACTGGCAGTGCAAAACAGAATAATCATCAGAGCGAAGCTCTTGCTTGCTTGAGCATGTCTTACATATACAAATTATAGATTTAGTCAGTAGTGAAATCCCAAAATTGGCCATTTAAATTTACCTTCCATTTTGATGGAAATGTATGATGAGAACAAATATTGCTTATTTTAAAACTAGCCTCACAGAAAAATCACTATCAAATGAAGATTATTCATCTTATGTGCACTACTGCACTGGCTAACCCACAGAGCTATTGGTATTTCTATGCCTGACTGGATCATGATAGCAAACACAGCCAAGAAAAAAATCATCTTTGGCTGAAGCCACTCCTGTTTGTAGCTACTTTTTCGGCTGACAATTTGATAATCTAGAGAATTTATACTCATCATATCACATCATTCCAACACACCACCTCGAATAGTACAGACTGACTCAGAATAATCTGCTGGAACTCAAGGATCTCTTTTCTCTTCTACATGCGAACATTTCAGAGCAAAGAAAAAGAGGTTAGGCTTCACAAATAGCTTTTCATTATACATAGCTACACTTGTAACAACATTTTCTGTTGCAAGTTTAACATACCTCCTGGTGAGAAGAGAAGGCAGCCCTGTGACATTTTCCTCAGGCCATGATTATTCCATGGAAGGACAGCTTGATTTCAAATAGGCTATGGCATTTAAATCACTTTTTATATTCCAGGCTTTAAGTTAGGAGGAGTCAGGAAGGTAGATCATTAGGTAGGCTGCTCCAATACTGTCCTGAGGATTTTATTAAAAAGGTACATAATGGGATTTGTGAGCTTCACGGAGCATAGATTTTTTTTTTATTGGTGCTCATTTGCTAAATAATGTAACTACTATTAAACACTGCAGTAATATACTACTGGAAATATTGCTTTGCATATTGTCCAGAACAGGAATTTCTGCTACTGAAAAATCATACAGGGCCTATTAAACAAACGGGCCCTTTTACTGCAAAATGGAAGGCTTAAGTCAATAGTAACCACCAAATTACAGACTGCACTACCGAGCTGTAGCTCAGGAGAAAGGCCTCATAGGACATGTATCATGTCTGCTTCAACACTTGTGTTATCTTAGTTCATTTCATGGGAGACTTAAAAATGTAGAGAACTTTATATAAGGTTGTACTGGCTCTTTATCTAACAGGATTAGAAAGCAGTCAGATCCCACAAAGAAGCAAGAACAGACACTGTCTGACACATTTAGTTTTTAGTTTAAAAGACTGGACCATCATTTCATATTATGCTCAAGCACTTCCTTACCTTCACGAATGAACAATGTTGACAATATCTAGACGACAGAAGAATGCACCAGTTAAGAATTTGAATGATTCGGAAATAATGGATGTTAGTGAAAGAAGAGTGAATAGTAATTAGATGGAAAGCTCTCTATCCTAGAGGTAGAAATTATTGCAAGCTAACAATGAATTGATGAAAGAAAATGTCATTTTTAGGAGAGGCAGCTAGAAGTTATCTACCTGGGATGTGAGGCATGAAGAGCACATGACCTGCTGAAATGATTATAAAGATATATAGTTTCTCAAAAGAAGCTTGTTTAGAAGCTCGATCCACTCTACCAGAATTCACTCTTTTATCAGCTTGGGAGGCAGGAGGGAAGGAGTACAATAGTACCCAATATTAGCAAGAGTAAAGCTCTTTTCCCTTGTTCAAGCTAAGTGCTACACTGGACAGTACAGACATATCCTAAATTTAAAAAACTCCTAACTATTGACTGAGAAAGTTGTTTTAGGAAGCCACCAAAAACCTTTGCAGACTCAATGTTATTTATGCCTAAAGTCAAGGAACTAGGAAGATTACTAAGTGCAAAACTAAAACCAGAACAATGTTCAAGTGTGTCAGTTACAAATACATATATTTATATGTGTACATATATATAAGCCCAGTTTTCAACTCATCTCCATTTTTTCATACATCAAACTGTATACTGTATTGAGTTCTCAATATAAAGTTAAACAACTGAAAAAAACAGAATCCACAAGAACACTGGCTTGCAGAGTCAGTGGACTTGTGAAGTCCACTGTTGACAAGAATTAACCACCAGAAGTTAATCCATTTGCCAGGTCATTCCCATACATGAGTGACTACACTTCCAGTATCTCCAGGGTGCCCATTTAGCAGAGTTCAATAGCTATCATCATTCCCCATGACAACCAGATAACTTGCACCTCTCCACTTCCCATGTGTTAAGCAAAGATTTCAGAGTTAAAATGAGACATATGGCCACTTAACATATTTGTGATAGAGCTGCATTTCATTTCAGCTGAGCTAGAACTAGGCCCTTCAAAGGCTGGACTTGATGATCTTGGAGGTGTTTTCCAACCTTAGTGATTTATAAATCTATAATTTAAGACAGTAAATACTGTTTTGCCCACCTCTTCTCTGAGCATTGATTGCAGTCTTCCCAATTAAGCTCCATACACTATAAACTGTCAGATGCACAACCAGAGTTTTGTCAACAATATGCTATCAGCCAGCCATGGCACTGTTAGAAATCAATCACCTTTAAAAAGAGCTTTTCTCAGTTCACCTGGTTTTTATACTGCTATTTATGATATGAAGTAATATATATGTACTAATTTTAGCAATATGCTAAAAGCTGTTTAAAACACAATCTTGAACCAATTATTGTCTCAAGGTAAGGACAATTCAAGCATTTTCCCCTTTGTCTGAAACAGCACTTGAAACATGCATTGCTGCTCTAAGAACAGCACTACTGAAAAAATTAAAGGTTTGCTAAAGGTTTTGAGTTTTGTTTGGTGCCTTTTGGGGTTGGGTTCTTTTGCATTTGAGAGTTTTTTTAAGTTAATTAAATTTCTCAAGGTAAATCATTTTATATTCTGAAGTAGTTGTATGAATACAGATGTACACAGAACCCTAATTTTCCTCAGTTCACTGCAAACTTAATTCACAGTACACCCTTATACTAAACTTGCTAAGTGAAACAAGGTGTTCATCCTTTTCTTGTCCCTCTTTCCCAGACACTGGAAAGAAGGACAGCCATGTATCTTGTCTTTCTCATGGGAAAAAACACTGAACAGTGTAATGCTAAATGGTAGGCCACAACATTCTGCCTTTCTTTTCTTCTCTTAAGCCTTTCCTTCATAAACAATCCCAAAAGGAACTACAACTGTATCAGCACTCAATTATAAAACAGGATGGCTGAGACAATACAAAGTTGCAGTGCTACATCAAGAATCCTAAAACATTTCTTAACAGGTAGAGGCAAACGTGAAACACTGGACTAAATTTCAGGAAATCTGGCAAGAGATGTCTGCCAGCCTGATAAATCCTTCTGCGTATCACACCTCATGCCTCAGCTTCCCATTTATAAAACAGGATAGAGATTTCCTTCGCCCACCATTGAAATTCCTTCTAATGTATTATATTTATCAGACTTTGTATCAAATGAACTTCCATTACAACAGATATAAAGAAGCATCATAAACAGATATAATCAAGACATGAATCCTAATCAATTTAATACTCATGGTCAACTCAACAATTTTGTAACAGACACCAAATTTAGATGGAGTTTGACTTGTGCATCTCATACTGCCTTCCACTGGTGACAAGTCACAACAGGTGTTCACATGGAATATGAGCACAGAAAGGGCTAAAAGACAGCAGCCATGAGATGTTAAACACTTTAGAGCCAAGTCAGAAGAACAAGGCAACTTAAACATTTTAGGGACCCATAAAGGAAATAGAATGGAGGGAGGGAAAGTTCAGAATTTTATTGAACATTTTTACATTGTTTACAGCTTGCAACAACAGCCTCATCAGAACTCCTGGCACCTCTGACTCCACTGACAGCTGTCAGTGTAGTCCACCCTCAGACAGACTGGTTAGTCAACTATGGTGCAATAAGCAAGACTCTCACTCTTTATCATTGTATGATAAGCACACTGGCACCTGGAGAAACACTTCCTCTTTCATATCTAACTGTACACACAAATATCACTTAAACAAGATTTCTACAGACACAGCCAATTCTAAAATAAAATCACTTTGGGGCACTAAAATTATTTTAGAAACTTGTTTTCTCCTAATGAACTCACATTTTAATGTCAGTGAAAAAGATGTAATATGGTCATTATAGAGCACCTATCCTGCTCTCCTCTGATCCTCTACAATGCCAACTGATTTGTATCATGCAGCTTTCTTTGAAAAATTATATTTCATCTTTGAAATATAATTTCCACCTTGTATTACCCGTGTCTTGTGAATTGATTAAATTTTCTTTCACATCAGCTCACTTGTGACTCTGGAATGTAAACAGGAACACACCTTGGAATCAGTGATTTTAGCCCATATTAAACACAGCTAGGTAAATAACCAGATGATGATGCCTAAAATAACTTGTCTGAAACTGAAAGGTTGCCCTCCAATTTACATAAGGAGACATTAAAAAAAGCTTCACCCTCCTAAAGCAAAACAAGAAGTTCATTTCCTAGTACAGAAGATTACCACAGCCTTGAGTGTTCACATTTGTCAACACCAAAATTCCATACTGGTTCAGTGGTGCTTTTGTGTTGTCACTAAAATAGCTGATAAAAACCTAGCAAAGTTTCAGTGGTAAGGATAGAATTTCTTAAAAGTTTATTTTGTATGAAGATTTACATAACTAGAATGGCCACATCAACCTAAAGATGAGCAAGTAGGTTTATAGGGAGATGGAATTTTATGAAGATTGGTAGATAGAGATAAAAAACCTGTTTTCAAGCACACAAACCCTCCTCCAAATCATGTATGTTACAAGATGTATAAAGACATTGTGTATTTAAAGACATAAAGACAATGTATTTTAAAAAAGGCAATGTAATTATTCAAGAACAGCTTTCAGTCATACACTGAAAGATACAACCAGCACCTCCTGCATTTCAAAGACAGCAACCATGACACTGTAGACTAATGAGAGGATCCACTGCCCTCTTCCTAGTTGGTTTGTTTGGTTTCTTGGTTTTTTCATCACTTTACATAGAAACATAATATTTGGAACACTTGTGCATGGAGGGAAAAAAATCCTACCTGTCTTGACTACTGACTTTGATAAATAGACACATTAAGTGGCAGCATGACTGACCCTTAAAGCCATGTTATTATGGCATTAGGGAGAGCAGCTGAATCAAAAGGGAAGATTAGGAGGCATCTCCCCTATCTAATTGTAGGTAAGCGGTTGTGGGATGTTTGTAAAGGTACTGTAGTTTCAACACTGATGTTCCAACTTTCAGTGTAAATACCCTAACTAGGCAGTTGAAGCAGCTGGGACAGAAGACAGCTCACTCACACAAATCATAAGCAGAGTAAAGTCATCCAAGGCATTCAAATCCAGAAAGAGATACTATCAAAAGCTGCAGAAGATATCAAAAGTCAAGACAGAATGTTTGTCTAACTAAAGGCAGAAAAATTGGTGATTGCTGGCGATTCCCAAGTTATTTCTAAACACCGAACACACTGATACACAACACATGGAGTTTCAGCTCTTTTTTAAACATGTTACTCCCAGAGCCATAAACCTTCTATAGTAATACCACCACATCTCACCCCTTCCTCTCCAAGAAACTGAATATAGCTCCAGCCATACTAATGTGAACTCCTGAAGCTCTCTGTTCTGAATTAGAATAAATTCTACTCTTCAAGGCAATATTAGTTAAAACACAAAGTTTATGTCCACTGACTGATCAGTTATTCTTTGACAATTCCTTACCTATTGCCACTGTCTTCTGAAAACTGGCATACAGAACACAGACAGAAGTAATGCAATCTTGTGAGACTACACGATAACTTCATTTACCTTTGCAACAAGTCTTTTACATAATGCACTAACTCATGTAACTCACTTCACAAAACTTAAGTTCTCAGAAACAGAATCAGAGTTCAAGAGACCCCTGTTCTGTTCCAGTCCTTATTTGCCATCCTGGACCTAAGTTTTCTACATGGAATGCCAGAGACAACAAATTTACACACTCATTGTTACTACCACAAAATTATCTTGCAATGCCTGTCTTGTCAAGAACCAACTATTCATAAACAATGCACACAGCAAGACGGCCTAGAGAAATCTCTGCACTGCACATCTGTATTCCCACAGAGCTATAAAGCAACAAGCTATGCTATTTTTCATTAGATATGCAACTTAGGCACTAACACTGTGAATTCATGACCAAAAAAAAGTGCCCTACCATTCTACTGTCCAGCCAAGGCTTGAATATTATTAGAAACGGCACCGAGGCCAGATAGTAACACTTAATTTTTCTGTGAGAGATTCTTAAGTCTTTAAAAGTGTACTAAGAAACCTTCACACTACGTATTGTGAAATTTGCCGGTCAGAGTAAACAGAAGGAAACCCCAAGCAATGCCGTCCCATGATCAGCTCTGGCAGGACGTGTGCCCTCGCCCTTTGCCACAGGGTGCCAAGCCCCGAGACCCCAAGCGCTGCCTATCTACTGGTCCGCCACTTCATGTTCTTCCCAGCCCATGAGATCCCCCCCTCTTCGCCCCGGAAGCACCCCGGACCAGCCGGGCAGAGGCCGCGGGCCTGGCGCTCCCGGGCCGGCCGAGCAGCCCCGCCGCCGGGCGAGAGCCGGGGTGGG
>VZTH01013164.1:0-17893 GCA_013397815.1 Aleadryas rufinucha | reverse complement strand
TCGTCACCCGGGAGACGCGGCCGCCCCTTCCGGCCGCGCCGCCTCCCGCCCCGCCCCGCCCCGCTCGGGCCGCGGGCACACGTGGCCGTCCGAGGGCCCGGGGCGGTGGCCGGGGTACGGCTGTGCCGAGCTGTCTGCGGCCCGTCCCGCTACCGGCCTGCGCCTTCCCCCGCCCGCCTTCCTCCTGCGCCCACAGTGTCTGGGAGGAACTGAGCCGGCTCTTTGTCCCTCCGGGGAACTGCGAGAAAACGGTGTTGGACTTTAACCGTGTCGGGTTGCTGCACACGTGGCAGTAAAGGTGTTCCTCTGTCTGTGGTCGACAGGATGCTGAGCTGTGTATTTGGATGTTACTAAAAAACAAACATCGCTGAAGTTGCTTCTGACGGGTGCAGCCCCAGTGTCACAGTTTGTTGACAGATTGCTTGTCCATTTTAATGGCTGTTTAACCGATGTTAAGGTTCATGTAAGGCATTCCACAGCTCTGTGAAAATCTCCAGTTATGTTACACTCGGTAGGTTGTTGCCTGCGTTCCTTAGGCTGCCCTTTAGCCACAGACACCGGCTCCTGAGGCCTGCAGATCTGCACCAGGGGTGCCGCTGCTAGGGCCAGAGCGTGGCTGACTCACGGGGAGGCGAGTCGGCCCCAGGGGAAGAGGCGAGCAAGGTGCGGTGAAAAGAGGTGAAGGAGGCAAAGGGCTGCAGGAGGGGGTCTCCCCCGTGGTCTCTGTTTATTGAGGAAGAGGACAAGACAAGCCAGCAATAACAGAGACAGAGGGAGAACTCTGAGGGTCTGAGAGCGCGCAGGGTACTTTAAGGGAAGGGGAACTGGGAGGAGTCAAAGGGTACAACCAATGGGGAATCCAGCAAGGGGAGGGTGCAGGGGTCCAGGGTCCAATAACAATGCTTAAGGGGAGGGTAAGACAATCCATAACCAATGGGGTGTCAAACTCAGTGGAACGTGAAACTTTTCAGAGGGTGGGCAGGTCTCAAACCTCAGTCCCGCCCTCGGGATCCTCCTTCCAGGAGGAGTCTCCTTCATCTGGGGCGGAGTCTAGGTGATTGACTGCTGCGGCAACTGGGTATGAGCCCGCCACAGTAGGTGAAGTAAAGGGGGATTTTGCCCCTTTCTCCCAGGGAAATTAGTCAGTTCTAGAGCAGCACTAATACAGCACTCCTTTCAACTCCAAGTTGTAGCACTCAATTCTTTGTGTACTCTTTAAATATCTTCCCATAAAGACTTCTGTTCTGCCACTGGATTTACTCAGCTGCTATGTTCCATAGGTGTGTTGGGCAGTGAGGAGATGGAGATGGATGATAGGAGGATGGCTCTTGTGAGGAGGCACTGGTATGAGATAAAGTCCTTTCATTTCCCTTTTCCATGTCCTGACAGACACCATGACTGCATTTCCACAACTCTTCATCAGGAAGCAGGCCCCAAAGGGACAAGGAGCTAAACATGATAGAGCTGGCCATGGGGCAAGGACCCTGTCAGCCAGGACATGAGCAGGGTGATGTGGGAGAGTCCAGACTACCAGGCAGGTTTCTGGTGATGAGTCAGATCTGAGGACAAGCCAGTGAGTCTGCACTGGTCCAAGATCAGTAGAGTCCATAGCAAACTGGGACACAGTTGTGGCCAAGCTTAACGGCAGCACTCCTATGATGTTGCTGAGATGGGGATTGACACCCTTATGCCTGAAGAACCCACCTTCAATAAGAGAAACTCATATGCAATGCTGGTTTTAATTTTAAAACCATTTCAAAACCATTTGTGTAGCAGAGAAACTGAAAAATAATCTTTGTCTGCATTCACATAGAAAAGCAAAACTGCAAGCATGACACACTGGGAAAGGCCAGGTTATGAAGATAGCCAGTTACATTTCTTTTGAGAACACATTCAAGTTTTGGCATTACAGTCTATATATTCAGTAGGGAATATGCCACAGTGAGAAGGAAGCATTTTAATATATGCATATAAACACCTACACTTAATACAAAAACTGCCAGAGAGGCTCACCCACACTATCCTCCTAAATGCGCAACAGACCTGTGTGTGGCAGTTGCATTAATGAAAAAATGTTGGAAATTGGCTGACCACTGATGGAAAATAACTGTCTTCTCTAAAAACATAATTATGCAGTTTCAAAATTAGTAATAATATAAATATATCTTAATTTCTAAAAGCAACGTTCACAGAGATAAATCCTTCTTTGTTCAAAAATGTCACTAGCCCTCAGCTCTGAAATTTTAGACTTGGATTCCTTTGGCTCAGTTAATTTTCCTAAAGAGATCTCCTGAAATCTTGGATATTTCATTGCCACGTTGAATGCAGTACTGCTACAGTAAACTAATCAAGTTTGTTAGAGAACTATATATTTTTAATTAATACTTTTCTTTTACAGATATTAAGACTTAAACATATTAAATCACATTACATGACAAATTGCAAGTGTGCTAATGTCACTTCTTTTGCATCTATAGCAATTTCCGTCACTTCAAAGTTTGATAGTTCCATCATCCTGATGCATTCATGTTTCTACTTAATAACCTCATTCTGTCTATAAAAGGGATACAGTCTCTCTTTCAATATGAATTCTCCCTCCTACGGGATATGTGCTCCATTTGTTTGTTCTCTCACTTAAGTCATTTATTAAAGCTACAAATGGCTTTTTAACTAAGAGTACCTTTCCTCAATTACAGTCCTGTTGAATTGTGTAGTAATTCAAGTTTTACATTTACAGAAGAAATTATACCTTCAACAAGTGTTTGATTCTGGTCAAAGTAGAGTTTTCATAGTTTTAAGCACAGAAAAATTGCAGGTTTTTACTGTAAATTTCAGAAGTAACTTTCTGTAGTACTGCTACAAATTTAATCATTAAATCATCTTGAAACTCCAGATCAGAAGAGGCAGTTCCATTGTTAGATACATTTTCTATTCCTTTGTAGTATTCCTGAGCACCTATTTTGGGTAATATCTAAGTATCGTCCAAAGAATTTGCTTAAGTTTAGACAAATGTGTATCGTAGCCTGCGTGAAAATCTGACCCAGGTAAGTAGCCAAGTAGTCACAAGAGCCCCTTTTCTCTCTAAAGGTCTTCCTGGCTGAAGCTGTACTCTCCTCTGCCTCTGCCAGCATATCTTAGATTCTTTCCCTTAGTCCCACTAAGGCTTGATATACCTTGTAAAGGAAAATTCCAGACTGGTGATCTTGGTAGGAGGCCTTTGTAGGAAAATTCAACAAACTGACTTTTAGAGAGCATATAATGTACAAAAAGTAATATTTGTAACTTTGAAATGGAGCACACTCCAAGTAGCTCTTTCGGAAACAATGACCAAGACAGGCCAAAGAGCAGCAGTGACTGCCTAGGTCTGCCTGAGCACAGACAACTGTGCAGGTTTGGTCTTCTGCTGGACTGGGCAGTTTTGTTGCACCCCTGAGAATGTTTCAGGGGTTCTCTCTCCTTTAAGCATCTCTCTCTGAGGCACTGACCTTCACACGGGAGCCTGGCCAGCTGACAGGCCCTTTTATGGGGCAGAACCGCCAGTCAGCCTAGAGGAATACCCACCTCAGGTTGAAACTGGCAGGCTGTTTTTTTCAGTGTTGTAAAGAACTTAGAGGTGATAAAGAATGTGTGATTTTAGCCTAATGCTGAGTAATTTCCTGAAGAGACTATCCTGGGTTCTTCTCTCTGCTGACAGCGTCAACTCCTTCTTCCTAGGGTGTTTCTGTATTTAATGTGATGAGTTAATATGCAGAATAGATGGTAGGAGTGGGTACCAAAATCCAGTTTTCCTTATCCCTGCAATATTACTTATATTTCTAAACTAAAAATTTGGGAGAGGATAGCGGGACCTCTTTTTTTATGCAGCTAATTTATCACTTCATTACTAACAGAAGATCTTCCTTTCCATCCTGTCATATGCAGCCATTAAGTAATCTTTCCTGACTTACACACACAGCCTGTCTTTTTTGCCTATAAGGAAAAAAAATGCATTAAGTTCAAGTTATCAGAAGCTGGATCCTAAGTACTGTGCTAGCATTTGAATTCAAATCCTCTAAATACTTGAGTATCTAGCATGTCGCTTTATAAAAATATTTATCTACATGGGTATATTTGTGTGTGCATGCCTGCAAGTGTATTAATTGCAGGAAAACTGGAGGGAGAGGGCATAGAATGGAAACATAAGGTCGTGAAATTTCGTTGGAAAAAGCATTTAGGAAAGGAAAAGATTTTCTTCTTAGGATTGTTTTTGGTTGGTTTTGGTTGGTTGGTTGGTTGGTTGGTTGGTCAGTTGGTTTTTGAGGGAAGAGAATAATGAAGCTGTTCTTTGTTACTTCATACTTCAGCATTTGTTAGAGTAATTTCTACGAATTTAGAAAATGCAAGTTCCTTTAATTCAAGCCCTTTGCCACATTAAGTTATCTAATTTCAAGAAAAATTATTCTGAAGTTAGGAAAAGAACTTAATAGAAAAAAATTAATAATGAATCCTCCCTTTTCCCATTTTAAAAAAATTCAGCAAAAAAGACCTATGTTATAGCCCCAAAACTTCAAAACTTGTGTTCTTACCTGAACAGCTGTGTGCCAATACCAAGTGGCTTTTGGAAGTGTTGAGTTCCCAAAATTTGTCTAAAAACAATGCCAGCTTCAGACAAACCTTACTGTCTCAGAAAAATTTGAACTGGGAAATCTAGATACCAGTTGTGATGGGGGGAAAAAACCACAGGTCGTTTTGAATAGAGCTGTGTAGCCTCATGTGGATACAGTCTAAAGAAGACAGCAATCAAAGAAGGGATATGAGGAAGTAAAATAAATACCTTTTTTTTCATTCATTATACAACTTCCTTATGAGGGGAAGAGGAGGGGCAGATACTGATCACTTCTCTGTGGTGACCAGTGACAGGACCTGAGGGAATGGCTTCAAGTTGTGCCAGGAGAGGTTTAGGCTGGATATCAGGAAGAGGTTCTTCAGCCAGAGGGTGATTGGGCACTTGGACAGGCTCCCCAGGGAAGTGGTCACAGCACCAAGCTTGACAGAGTTCGAGAAGCATGTGGACAATGCTCTTGGGCACATGGTGTGATTCTTGAGGATGGTACTGTGCAGGGCTAGGATTTCGACTTGATCATCCTTGTGGATCCCTTCCAACTCAGCTTATTCTGTAATTCTGTGATTATCAAGTTTTCCTGTTCACTTCACAATAGTGAGGAAGCATTTTAAGTTATATTTATCATTACAGCAATCAGTAGGCTGAAACCAGGCTTAGGTCACACTCTTATTGATCTTTATTCAACAAAGGAAGAACAGTCCTCTTCTGGCCATTGACTGTTTCATGAAACTCCTCCTGCAAAATATATGTCAACAGGTATTTTGAAATGTAAGCTGAACAACTCAAATATTAGCAAATTGATCCAGAGTTTGGGCAGAAACTTATCTCAGAATGAAATGTGCATGAAAAAGTTAATAGATTAGCTAGAGACAGCATTTTTCAATCCAGGTTACAAAAAAAGATTTTGTAGTGCTTAACTTTTACTGCTTCTTCCATTGTAGCTTCCAAGGACAATGCATTCCACCCAGCTACACCTGTGTTTGGGGCTAACAACTTATGCTTGTGTTCAACTAAAGCAGCATTTCTCTTTGTGGAAAGTGTTTATTCTGGCTTTCCTTTCTCTTCTGGAAGAAACTGAGCAACTGCTGCCAGCTCCAGGGAGCATGCATAGGTGGGTACTGTATTTCTAGAAAGTTTGATTAACTCTGAACTAAAGCAATTCTTCCTTAAAGATATATTGTACTCAGGAAAGCATAGAAAAATGAAGGATCCACCATACCTCTTCATAGTTTGTTCTAGTGATTAAGCAGTTGTATTTTTAAATTTGAATTTGTCTGACTTCTATTTTCATCTACTCTTTAATCCTTTCTCTGTTAAAGTTTACTTTGTTTCCTTTATTCTACATGAGAAGATTATGACACATCACAGCCATATTTTGTATCAGCTTTCTTTTCAATAGAATAACACTGGGAGATTTTTCAACCTTAGCTAGCAGTGCTAGCCCTCAATAATTCCCTTTTCTCTTTCTGTACTCCATTTCTTCCCACTTCCTTTCAAAACTGCAAGTTGAGCATCAGACTCACCATTGCAGCATACAAAGCTAGGATCATATGCTAGCTGATATATATTCAAAGAACCTCTCTGCTTATATGTATTCAAAGAACCCTTGGAAGTAGATGCTGGGTTTTTCCCTATGATTTCCAGGGTAATTGCTTTCCAGGGAATTGTGTTGCTTTTGCCCTGTGCACTAGATGCAAAACCCCAACACTACGCTGACTTTGTACACAGGCAGTGGATGAGAGCCAGGCAGCAGAAGAGGCCAGGTTGCTCTGCCCTTATCAGTGTGCACCCACAGGCTGCCAGACACAGATTTTACCAGCAGCAACTTTATATCTTACCTCAGGACTGGTGACTGAAAGAATGGATATCTCTTTCCTAGTAACTCCAACAAACAGAAGTTAGCAGGGATTTCTTAGAGGGACATTTTTTATGATCTGTTACTAAATAACTTCACTAGTTATAAGGTAAGAATAAAAAACATTTTTAAGAATAATACTGTTCGATGGAAAGTATAATTGCAAATGTGAAATACACAAAAGTGAAATTAGGCCTTTTGTTGTTCCAAGCAGAATACCAATTAACCTATTTATTACACTAAGGTGGTGAAATATAAATAATTTATAAGGAAAGGAATTTGTTCTTCCTCATTTTGAGCTCCAGTCATTACACATTTGGCTCTGCAGCCACAGCTGTTTCTTTTGGAAAATGAATAGCTGAGAAAAACAGTCCAAGTAGAACACAACTCTGATTTCAATTGCAAATATTAAGAAATTTAAATAGAGCCAAATAGAACCAGCAGGTAGAAACACTGGATATTTTTCATTGCTCCAGTGAAAACTCAATCACTAAGTTAAAGCCAAACTCTCAAGGTGCCACAATTGCTACAATTAAACATATTCCATAAGATGATGACATGGATGAGATAGTGCAGAGCTGTCACCTCAAAGGACCCTCCAGACAGAAATGAGAAGCAGCAAATATTTTGTAATAGCACTGGTAGAGTCTTACTGGATTTAAACAGACTTCAGATGTACTTGTTCTCCAAGTGATAAAGGTCCATACTGAAACATTATGGCAGTAAACAAGAATGAAGAAGAATGGGGAGAAATGAAGATAAATAACATTCCCCCCACCACCAAAAAAAAAAAAAAAAGGGAAAACCTATAACAGCAAAATCATTCTGTCTAAGATGTGAGTTAAAGTTTGACATCCCGGCAGAAGTTCTTGGTGATGTCACTGGTTTGTAACATTTTTTGACAGGACTATGTCAATACAGAGAAGTATTCATGGGAGAATAATTTTCAAACAAATTTCAGCTCATTGTGCATTTCAGACCCCTCAGGGCCTGACTAAGGGATAGGCTAAGCTAACTTTTTTCTATTGGCCTTTCACTGACAGCAGTAGAACTATTCAATTTGCTGTCACATAGAATTTGGATTAGTGCACATCCAGAGCTATACCAATTTATTCTCACTGTTATCCAACCCATTATTTCAACGTCTGTTTACAAACTGATTTTATTTTTTGCAGATTTGTCTACAAAAAGATGGAGCTGAACCAGCTAGTGGAATGTATATGCACTGGGCCAGCTAAAAGAAATATATTCCCACAGTTAAGGTAATTCTCATCAGTCCTGAATTCTCACTTCATGGCTGTTTAGTTCTGGGTGCTGTCAGTCTTTGTAAGGAATCAGTGCATTTCATGACACTGAAGATGTGGAAATTTTGAAGAAAAATCAGTTAATGCATCTATCTGTCTGTATATGCTAGAGGTATGGGACCTTTAAAAACACAAATCATTGTATTTTTCAGTGTGTGAAAAAAACCTCAGCAGGACAATGTTCTGACTGAATCCTAAATGTTACTGTTTTCAATACTCAAACAAATGAGTAGAAACTGAGACTGTGCACGGAAGTTAGCAAAACAGGCCAGCCTATGCATCCGAGAATAAACCTGCAGTTAAAAAAAAAAAAACGAGGCCGCTAAGAAACCATCTCTCATTGCTGGTATCACCGCAAATCTAACTTCATTCTTAGAAGATCCACTGAGATACCTCTGACCAGGACACTCCAGTGTTATTTGGATCTGCATATGTTGTCCAACATGCTCTTTGCCTGGCTACTGAATGGAGGCTGCACTGGTGTGATTAACAGAACTCATGTGGGGAACAAGTGGTGTTGGGCTGCTTACATCAAAGAGCAGCCAGTGGTACCCTGAGACAGGAGCCACTGGTATATCTCTGGACTGCAGTCACTCTCCTCTTCCTTCTGGGTCTCTGAACGCTCTTGCACTTTTAGCCAGTCTGGGCAGAACTTAACAGCTTCTTTTTGGCAGCATGTGAAAGAGCTTGTTGTCAAGCCTTTAAAGTCAGATTGGTCAGCACAATTTTCTGAAAATTTGTACAGTGTTCAGTCTTTATTCTGTGCCAAGCATGAGCTGCCTGCAGAGGACTACATTGCACTTACAGCAACTGCACTTCAACTGTCATGTTCCAGGTGGAGCTTCAAATGTTTACAGATCAGACAACAAGTCTTCCACAGTTCAGTGTATGAATACGTTAAATCTGGCCCTCTCCCACCACAGTGAAGGAAATGAGGTGGTAGCTCTGGAGCAAGTTAATTGGGTGCCCATGACATGCTGCAGCCATTCATTAAGCAAAGACTTTTAAAGTCATGTGCAAAATACTGAAGAACATTAGCAAAGACCTCTAAGAACAAAAGAGTAAAACTACAGATGGTATTTTACAGCCTTGATGTATATAAAACACACTCAAGTAGCATATATTCTGCTAGATTGTGTGAAGAAACATTCTGTACTCCATCAGTTACTAGCATTGGGTAAATCAAGCCTGGAATGAAGAGCTCATAATAATTATACATATATGCAATTCAAATAGAACATACAGAAAATAAAGTTACAAACAAACAGGATTAACATACTGTGCTGGTTTGGCTGGGATAAAATTAATATTCTTCATAGTAGCTATTATGGGGCTGTGTTTTTGATTTGTGCGCAAAACAGTGTTAAGATAGGGGTGTTTTCATTATTGCTGAATGGTGCTTACACAGCATCAAGGCCTTTTCTTCTTCTCACCCTACCCCACCAGTGAGGGAACTGGAGGTACACAAGGAGTTGGGAGAAGACCCATCCAGGAACAGCTGACCCCAGGGACATATGGTGACATGCTCAGCTCATAAAGCTGCAGGGAGAAGGAAAGCGGGGGAATATTTGGAGTGGTTGCATTTGTCTTCCATAGTAACTTAGGCAGAATGGAGCTCTGCTTTCCTGGAAGTATCTGAATACCTGCCTGCCAGTGTGAAGTGGTGAATGAATTCCTTGTTTTGCTTTGTTGTGTGCATGGCTTTTGCCTTACCTATTAAACTGTCTTTATTTCATCCCATGAGTTTTCTAACTTTTCCTATTCTCTCCCCCATCCTACCGAGTGTTGGGGGGAGTGAGTGAGCAGCTGTGGGGGGCTGAGTTGCCAGCTGGGTTTAATCTATGATACATACTGAATGCAAAAACACATTTTAAAAAACAAGATGGATCTTTAAGCGAAAGAAAGAATTTTCTTCTTTCCAACCTCCACCATTATTTTGCAGCATAGAGGCAGTGACATACAGCAAATATGCTCAAACTGACACGAAGGTAGATTTAAAACAACACAGGCAAGGCCCTCAGGAGAAATATCTACAGCAGATCCACGATTCTGGCTCCAGTGTTACAGTCTTAGCAGGAACTTGGTCTTCGTAGACAAAAGATGTTCATGACCAGTTACATCTCGTCCCGTTGATGTAGGTATGGCCCTGTTTATACCAACTCCTGTCTACTGCCAAACTTCACCTTTGGCTGTTGCCAGACTTCTCTCAGACTTGTCCCCTGTTCCCTGGAGGCTTCAGAGCCCGGCCCCGCCGCTGTCGCTGCCGTTCTGCCCAGCCCCTGGAGCCCTCAGAGCCCGGCCCCGCCGCTGTCGCTGCCGTTCTGCCCAGCCCCTGGAGCCCTCCGAGCCCGGCCCCGCCGCTGCCGCTGCCGTTCTGCCCCGCCCCTGGAGCCCTCCGAGCCNCCGCTGTCGCTGCCGTTCTGCCCAGCCCCTGGAGCCCTCAGAGCCCGGCCCCGCCGCTGTCGCTGCCGTTCTGCCCAGCCCCTGGAGCCCTCAGAGCCCGGCCCCGCCGCTGTCGCTGCCGTTCTGCCCAGCCCCGCGCTGGTGCCGCTCTGGGCTGAGCGCAGCCTGTCCCAGCGAGCAGGCAGCGAGGGCAGCGCTCACTGTGCTCTGCGCCACAGCGCCGCAATTCTCTCCTCGAAGACCAAGGGACTGGGCAGCAGCAGAGGGGCCGGAGAGGGGCCTGGGAGCTGCCACCACCCTCCCCATGCACGGGGTGCGGGTGCCCCCGCGCGGCTCCTCAGCTGGGAGCTCGCAGCAGTGATGGAACGGCACAACCCACTGTCACAGGAATGACTGTCTAAGTGAGAGTTTTTACAGTTTTCTTCTAATTAGGAGTATGAATATTATGTTGAGTCAGTAATTTTTCACAGTAGCTACCGAGTCACAACAGTATCCGATCATTCAGTTTCTGCTTATGCTTCTCCTCCACTTTATAGCCTATTCAACAGCACAAACACAAGCTGGGAAAAATTAAACATTCTCACTTCAAAGCCCCTTTCCTGATCCTCTATATTAACGGAATTTATTTTTGCAGCTATTTTATAGACCTGGCTGATGTTACAGTTCCAGACACAAGAATTTGAAATGCATCATATTAAGAGACTTAATGGTGGCAAATTACTGAATTACACTTCAATTTCAAAAGGCCCCAAAGATCCACATTAAAAAAATTACCAGTAATATGGGCAAAGCTAGAGAACAGTAGTTGTTCAGAATTAGAATAGCGACTCAAAGTAAATGTGAAAAGAATTGCTGAGGAAGGATACAACTGCCTTTTGCTTGAAGAATTGAACTTCTTATGACTTGCTGAGTAAATACTTCCAACCCACATCAGAGACTTCAAACAACTCATTCTCTAGAAAAGAAGTACTAAAGGAATGTCACCAACAGTTTCATGTAGTCTTAACTTTCTCCTGCTTACTCTGGGAAAATCAGAAAGGATATGCTCAGCAGTATGTCATATCCCATTTTCCAGGGTTTCTTTTTACCCCTTTCTGCATTTCTGGTCAACGTACTTGTTAACGGTGCTTCTTTTATGAAACCTGTTATATATGAAATATTGGAATTCGTGCTAAAGTGTATAAAGTTATATTCTATGTTATAAAGTTAGAATAAGGACAAACCTGAACTAGCCTTTGACAAGACCAAGACCCCATACAAGGCCAAGTTTCACAGGAAAGCATTCTGATCATATCACCGTTATCTACATACTGCATGGAAGGTTTCCCGGCAGAGCTAATGGCCCATCTCGGCAGAGTTGATGGTCCATCTCCGAGAATCTCCACCCAGCCCAGGTGCAAACAATCAAGATTAAGTATCCAGATATGGACCACAACGGCTCATCAGACAACTTCCCCTGGTGATGGAAGATTAATCACGAAGCAGGATATGCTTTGTCCACCCCAACTCTGTGAAAGCTACACTTCATGAACATGTGAAACAGTGAAAGAATGCTCATACCCGGACTTTATGCACAAGAACTGTATAAAAGTGGACCCCGAAAGACAGGGATTTGTGAACACAGGGAGGTCTGATGCGATAGAGGTCAGATTCTTGTTCACCCAGTACCAATCCCGGGCTTGGTGCTGTCCTTTTTATTCGATCGTGGCATTGCGTGTTCGAATCTTTCAGACATTTAATAAATTTTATATCTTTTCATTTTAAATTAGGCGTACATATTTATTACAAAAACCTTTGCAAGGTTCCACAGCTGTATAAAGTTATGGATTATTAAAAACTGGAACAGGTGACACCACGTTACAGTCCACTGAGAGACAGAACCACCTTAGAACCATGAGTCCATGAAATTTTTTATTAAAATAACACCAAGTTTAAGAAATCGATGCAGTGCAAAGAAAAATTAATGATTTTCCACCCTTAAGTATGTAAACTGCATTCCAATCCTGACATGACTGATGTAATGCAGAAACACTGTATCCCAGATGAATGTCGAAGTTAAAGACTGGCATGCTGAGCAAGGAAGGTTCTTATTCTTTGCAAGAGTTCTTTCTTTACACTGTCTGGTACCAAAGCTGAAACACAAATAAGAAAGTAAAAAGTAAAAAAAAGACAAAACAAGAAGTATGCTAATACCATACTTTTACAACAGCTATTTCTATTCTTTCATTGTTGCAATTCCGTTAATACCTAAAGTAACTGAAAATGCTTGATTTTCATATAGCACATCTATATTTTTCCCATTCAAAATAGACTACAATTGCGATCTATTGAGAACAATGTTGTTACTGGTAGGTTTTTTTGCCTATTCCTAGTCCAGAAAATAGGAAAGTTTGAGGAAAAGGATTATTCAACAGGAAACAGGATATAATCACCAGAAGAAGTGTGATTATCCTTCCTTTTTTTTTTCACAAATTTAAAACAAAAAAAAAAAAAATCTCAGCCTTGGCCTCTAAGTAAGGGTCTCCAGCAAGCTATTTCGAAGGCCTATTTTTATTTAGAACTTAATGAAGTTACTACCACTAACATGAAAGCTTGCTAGAGAGCTCAAGAGGAACAATATAAAGAGGACTGCAGTTTCCTTAAGTGATTCTACTTTTTTTGTATCTGTATGCTATGTCCTTTACTTTTCCCCTTCCCATTACACTAGAACTGTTAGTTCTGATTTTCCATCTTAAAAGATTTGGAATTTTAAAACATCTGTGTTGCATGTACAACTTGAAACCATTAAGTCAATTATAAAAATTAATATAGACATGACTAAATAATGTAATCTGAAGGCTGCTACACAATACCAATTTCCATGTTTTATCTGTAGTTAATATTAAGCTACTAACATTTTATTTGTAGTTAATACCAAGCTATTAACATGTTTCCTTGATTCCAACACAGGCAAGTTCATGATGTTGCTTTCAAAATATCAATGAAATAGAGGTAGGTATGTTTATTGATGTACTACTACGTCCACATTTGTATTTTCTTACCTCTGCCTTTGGGAGTGATTTCTGCCACCAAATCATCAACAGTAACATGCTCTAATCCTTTTTCTTTAATGACATCTGGGGAAGACCAAGACCAATATTTTAAGTCTTTTAATCCATTCATAAGATGACAAAACCTGTGCTAGTGATTAAGAGACAAAACCTGCCTACATAGCCATGAGAGAATATGAAGTAGCATAGGATCTAAATATAGGTTATTAGCTCAGTACCTACTGCATTGTACAGTGGATTTTAGTCTCTCACTCATGCCGTAGGTTTAAGGATGGGAACTTGTCACTGCTGATGCATCTTGATCAGCTCATATTTAAAAAAAAAAACATTAAAATGTTTTATCTCATCTGAGCATTACCAGATGTGCCTATTACTGGAGTGTTGGAGCAGTTCACAGGTTGGCTCACTTCTCTTAAAACACATTATTTACACAGTCCTAAGAAAGGTGCAAATGGAAAAACACTTTGGAGCATACAACAAGGAAGAGCAGAGACAGTAAATCCTTACTATTCTTCCAATTGGTTTAAACAAGATTTCTGTACATATTTCAGCTAAGTCAAAAAGTATGTCAGAAAAAAAGGAATACATCTATAGCAAAATAAAGGCTATTATTAATACACATCAGATTTTAAACAACTGTTCACTTATAGTGCCTTGTACACTACTGAAAAGTGCAAAGTCAAAGCTGAGAAGTAATCTCAATTCAGTAGCATGAACCTAAAATATTGTTTAAACATATATGTTTTTAACTGTATGTCAGTACCTAGGATTGATTGTCCCCAAGACACTAAATATGTTTTCTGAACTGACATCACATGAACTATTTGTAAAAACAAACAAACAAAAAAAAAACCCCAAACCCAACAAGCTCAACCTCACCCCCACTCCCCAGACCACAGAATGGGTCAGGTTGAAAGGGACCACAATAGGTCCTCGGTCCAACCTCCCCACTCAAGCAGGGTCATCCCACAGCACATGACACAGGATTGCATCCAGATAGTTCTTGACTATCTCCAGTGAGGGAGACTCCACAACCTCTGGGCAATCTATTCTAGTTANCGGCTCACCGCCCGCCGCAGCGCCGCCGGTCCGTGCAGCAGGAGGCGGAGCCGCCGGCAGGACGCGCCACGCGCCGCCCGCGCCACCACTCCTGGGCGCGGGCTCCGCCGGGAAACGTAGTCCGGGTCCGGCGACTACAGCTCCCGGCGCGCCCCGGGCCCACGGCTGCCTCCGGGCCTNGAAGTTCTTCCTCATGTTCAGGAGAAACTTCCTGAGTTCCTGCCTGTTGCCTCTTGTCCTACTGCTTGGCACCGCCAAGAAGAGCCTGGATCCATCCTCTGACACCCTCCCTTCAGATACTGATAGACACTCATGAGGTCCCCCTCAGTCATCTCTTCTCAAGGCTGAACAGGCCCAGCTCCCTCAGCCTTTACTCATAAGAGAAGATGCTCCGATCCCTTATGCATCTTTGTCATCCTCTGCTGGACCTGTTCTAGGAGTTGCATGTCCCTCTTTCCTTCCTTTTGGAGGTTATTAGGCTCTTAACACAGATAAATGAACTTATATTTTTTCAGTCTCAGCAGTTGCAGTTACAGTCCAAAGTACTAACGTAAACCAAATAATTTTCCATAACTTTACTATAGCAGAGTATGAAGTGTGTGGTTGAGAAGGCAGAAAAACACCCCTCTTGTTTTCTGTACTACAGGTAACCTCTGGCAGTGCCATTAGGTGGACAATGGCAAACATGAATCTTTTCAGGCTTTCTCACAAATCAACCTATGAAAACAATTTAACACACTCAGCCCTACACTACTTTGTAGTGGAATATTGAGTTTCCAGGCACAATAGACAAAAGCAGAATTTAAGCAAAAGCTCAAGGGATTTGTTACTTGCTTTAAGGAAATTTCATCATGCAGGAATATTCCTGGATGCTTAAGTACTATTTATAACAGTTTCATACAATTTATAAGTCATTAAATTCCAGCAATGCCAAACACTTAAAGCTAAAGATTTGGGTATTCAGAGGTTCATCTGCTTGTTTTCTATCCTCTAAGGAGATGACCTTAATTTCAAGAATTGTATTCAGAAAGAGTACAAATGCACTTCTTTCTCTCCCATATGCAGATAACAAAGTTCTCCAAGTTCAAAGTTTCTAAGTTGCATACCACTGTATTTGCTCAATTCTCCTTTATCCTTTTTCTTCTCCTGCAGCAATAGTCACCTCTCTCAAAACAAAAAGCTGTTATCATCATGAGTATTTAGAGAATCAATTCCTATGCTTGTCTGAGAAGCTTAATAAGGTTCAGATCACAGTTCTTTAAACATTTTTTTGCCAAGATAGCAAGATGCTTTCTTGCACACAAACCCAGTTGCCAGGGATACTTTCCTCTTGCCCAGGTCCCGTTTAAACTGGCAGTAAAGCCTTCATCAGGGTCTTTTATTTGGCCAGAGTCTCAGTTGACTACAAAGGATATTAATTATTTGACCACTGTTACCTTTGCAATGTGCCTTCAACTGATCCTTCCAGCCACATTCAATTAACTTGGCTCTCAGCAACTCTTTAAGGCTGTTAAGACAATATACAACTTGTTAGAACAGCAAAGATTCCTGACAGCTTAAATATGCTCCAGCGTAAAAGTTAAACCTACAATTACTACCCAAGAGCTCCCAGACCAGCAGCAGAAATGGCGGAACATCAGGTGAATCCAAACCTAGATGAGTTCCAATTTCAGTTCACCATGTTGGACTATGAGGATTTGGTGCCTCGGGAGCTAACTCACAGAATTGCTTCAGGCAGTGTTGATGCTGCAGCCACCGAAAAAAAGGTAGAAGTCCTTGAATTACTCGAACTGACTGAGTCTACTCTGGTGGCAGATGTGTGCAAACTTGCAGAGTTGGAGTATTTCACCTGATACCAGGTCTTCAAAATAAGTAAAATCTTCCCCCTCACCTTTCAGAAAGAAGAATTCTGCACTACTCAGCTGCAGGTTTATCTTCCCAGTTACACATTACTTCATTTTGGGTGAAAATGAAGGGATCCTATATCTTATCTTCCTAAGCATGGTTAGTTATGTAAGCTTAAGAAACAAGGATTCAGGCTTTAATGGAGAAGACACAACAATCTGCCACAATGAAGCATCTACTCCATATATCAAAACAGAATATTGAAAGTTAGCTAAAAAAGTGAAAATTAGTACTACAAAAACAAAAGAAGGGAAGATGAAAGTAAAATATGATAAATAACTTTAATATCTTCTGCCTATCAAGCCTGATTATCTTATACTACCCTAAATAACTCTAGCAAAACCCTGGTTTTATGAATGAAAGGCCTGCAGCAAGAGGCTGAACTGTGCAGGTCTAATCCCTTTTACTCAGTGAATTGTGTAGAGGGCAGATGACCTGATGACAAAAAGCAGAGTAAGAATACAGGTGAAATTGGCTGCTTCTAGATATTTACCAATTCAAGAAATCCAAGTGCTCTGCCTCTGATCATAGCACAGCTCTGATAAAGCTTGTTTTATATAAGACAGCTTTTGACATCCTGATAAAACCCTTCCTACTCTTAAATTAGGATAAAATAGATCTCAATACCATTTCAAGAAATTGCTTTTTTTGCGGAAGCTCTGTGCAATCTCCAAGGGGATGGTCATAGCCAGGAAAGATGTAGAGCAGAGATACCACATCAGGCTACAAAAGGTTATACCAGGTACATGCCATGATCCAGGAAAAAAATTTATTGTCATACAGGCCTTTCAAAATTAAGCTTTTGGTGCATGGTTTTACAATACGTAAATACAGTGTCAAAAAAACGGACTGAAGAGACAGCAAAAGGCCAAAAACATTGTGCAATTTACTTGTTTGCCTTTATTGGCATCTCTACAATGACTTGCACAAGTGCTGTTTTATGTATTCTACTGTGTATTGCTAACAACAGAAGAGCTAGAAAACATAAGAAAAACTTAAAAGCAAAAAGGAAAGTTTTGTTTCATTATCCTTATCAGGAAATAACAAGACTTAACCGCAACAAATTGCATGGAATGATGATTCTTACATAAATCTAGGGCACTTCAACACAAAATACCTGAATAAGAGAAAGCTTTAGAGTTCATAAGCCAATTACCCCATCCTCTATTTCCCCACCATCTCCTTTCAGTTGTAAAACTAAAAAACCTGTTCAAGAGGCATTTTTCAAGTAGTTTTATATAACACTGAAGATTTTCATGTGCAAGCATTTAAAGAATTTAGAGGTGAGTTTACTTTACTTCTAGGTGTAGTGCAGGTTTGATGTATTTAAAGCCTCTCACTGGCATGGAGTAGGAAGTCAACTTACCGTTCTCGCTCTCCTGTTTCTATTAGCTTTTGGTTAATGGTTGCTCTCATCTGGGCATCTTTATTCATGTTGGAAATCTAAGTTTTCCACAAACCTACACAGAGCAAAGGAGAGTTTCGGCAAGTGCTGGTGTCATTCACACAACAAAGTCACCAAAACAGAATGACGTGCAGTGTTCTGTTCAGTGACACATGCCCGAGGTTAATCACCGGAGCACCAGTGAGTGACCGGCTCAGGGGATAAGCTCAGTACGGCACCCACCCGGCTGCTGGAGCGCCGGGGCACCGGCAGTTCACCGGGCCGCCTGCGCGGGCGCGGCCCACCCTCGCCGGGCGCGGCCTCCCCGCA